>JADDOH010004518.1:0-246907 GCA_016648135.1 Agrypnia vestita
TCTTGGCCTATTTCTACATAGATAAGAAATGCGGCATTCATAATACACACAGTGACAGTGCTTTGCTCACTGTTACTGTGTGTATTACATAACTATTCTTCATCACGAGTTTCTCTGCCCATCTTCAATATCTGCTGCAATGTTGATCTGTCATTAATGCAATTTTTCCACGGGTCTACATTAGTGCATAATATCTTTATTTTTCTTTTGCAGGCTTCCATAGCTGATCGCTGAAAGACGTTGATCACTGCGAAATCTTTTGGTATTACAAATATTCCCATGTATTTAAGTATTAGCGTATAAAAAGTAAAAAGCCCGTCTAAATACAGATATTTCCAGTGAGACAGGCACAGTCCAACCAAAATTATTTTTAAAATTAAATAGAAAGTAAACAAATAAAAATAAAATATCCACTTACTATGTCAGATCCATCAGCCGAAGGTATGAAATAGACAATGGGGTTATTAGGGTTATAGTTGTCATTCTGAAAAAATTAAAATTTGGTGAGGTGAAGATATTTTTAACACATAATTAATATATCTTTAGGGAAGGTTAGTAGGACGTTGGAATAAAATAGCGAAATGATAATTAATGTTTATTTCTTCCTGAATATATGCTCTGGGACCAAGTGAAAGTAGACAAGTAAGTAAACCTGTAAGTGATGAACTAAGAAACTACAAATTTTATGCGGCACAGGTCCGGCAGATGCTATGGCATAGGCCTGACGTTTGTTTACTGCGCTAAGATTTTTATTGTGCTATTATAAACAAATCGCTGTATCAGACGATAAGTACATGGCACAGTCTTGGACAGGTACCGTCATATATGTGTGTGTTTTTATTGGCCTTTTCTGTATACATACATAAGAAATGCGGCATTCATGTATTTGAAGGCGGAGGAAGGGATGCGCTTCTTTTGATAGCTGTATAGATCAATATGAGACCCACATAACTGACCGCACTTCTGGCAGTACCTAGACAGGGCGGATGTTCCGCAGGTTGGTGCTTTGCTCACTGTCACTTCATGTGTGTATTACATAACTATTCTTTATCACGGGTTTCTTTGCCCATCTTCAATATCTGATGCAATGTTGATCTGTCATTGATGTAATTTTTCCAGGGGTCTACATTAGTGCATAATATCTTTATTTTTCTTTTGCAGGCTTCCATAGCTGATCGCTGAAAGACGCTGATCACTGCGAAATCTCTTGGTATTACAAATATGCACATGTATTTAAGTATTAGCGTATAAAAAGTAAAAAGCCTGTCTAAATACAGATATTTCTAGTGAGACAGGCACAGTCCAACTAAAATTATTTTTAAAATTAAATAGAAAGTAAACAAATAAAAATAAAATATCCACTTACTATGTCAAATCCTTCATCTGAATGTATGGAGTAGACAACGGGGCTATTAGGGTTATAGTTGTCATTCTGAAAAAATTAAGATTTGGTGAGGTGAAGATATTTTTAACACATAATTAATATATCTTTAGGGAAGGTAAGTAGGACGTTGGAATAAAATAGCGAAATGATAATTAATGTTTATTTCTTCCTGGACATATGTTTTGGGACCAAGTGAAAGTGGACAAGTAAGTAAATCTGTAAGTGATGAACTAAGAAACTATAAATTTTATGCGGCACAGGTCCGGCAGATGTTATGGCATAAGCCCGAAGTTTGTTAACTGCGCTGAGATTTTTATTGTTCTAAAATAAACAAATCGCTGGGTCAGATGATAAGTACATGGCACAGGCTTGGACAGGTACCATCATATATATATACAGTAAAACCTCGTTTTTACACTTTTCCGGGCTACAAAAAAAATCGGTGTAGAACTGAGGAAAATGTAAAAGTGAGGAAATGAAAATTGTATACAAAAATGAGCTTTTGATGGAAATAAAAACAATTAATACTTAAAATAATTTCATATTATATAGGTATGTTATTTTCAAAAAATGCTGCCCAGACCCAGACCTATTTTTCTTAGTAGTTCTGCTGTTTGGTTTTCTTTTCTCAGCTTTATCTTATGACCAAGATACACATATTCATCAACTGTTTCTATTTTCCAATAATTTATTGTGAATATGTGTTTGGAAGTGGTTAAAATTTTTGTTTTTTGTATGTTCATTTCCAAACCTGTTGCTTTCGATACTTCTTGGAATTCTCTGGTCATAGATTCCAATTCTCTTTCATTATTGCTGACAATCACTATATCGTCTGCAAACCTGAGGTGGCTTGGATAGGTGCCATTTATCTTTACTCCTTTATTTTCCCAATTTACGCTATTGCAAATGTCTTCCAAGGCAAGTGTAAAGAGCTTTGGTGAGATAGTATCACCTTGTCGCACACATTCCCGATTTTGTTTTTTTTGATTTTGAGGCTTTCTGTCTTCGTGTCTTCATCTATTGTCACGCTCATGGTTGCATTTTCATATACATGTGTATTTAATCAGTCTCCTATATCTTGAGTCGATTCGTGCATTTTCGTCTAACAGCCTAAATAACAGAGACGACAGTATCAGATTAGTGTTTTCTCATATATTGAGCCAGGTAAACACCTGGCTCAATATATTAGAAAACACATCAACTCTCCAGAAAACACCCACCATTAATACAAAAATTAAAAACTCATTAGCGCCAAACAATTACACCCACCATTATCACAAACATTAAAAACTCATTAGCGTTGAACAAATTGCCAAACCCCCCAAAAACAGATAGAATTCTAAGAAGTAATGCAAACAAAGGACCACAAAATTTTTCGAACTGAATTTACTTGGCTCTGAGCTGTCGGCCTTAAACAATATATTTTCACAAATGTGGAAGAGCGACACTTCAGTGACAAGTCACCCCCCCCCTAAAGATGAAGTGTGATCTGTTTGAAACGTCGGGATTACAACGGTCCTTCTCAGGACCAATTGACGCGGGATAATCGAGAAAATTTACCTCTTTTATATACATATATATACATATATATATATAAGACACCCTGATGATGCCTGTTGTGTTGGGGGTAACCCGCGTCAAAATCTGGTCCTCAGAAGGACCATTCGTCAACCGACGTTTCGCCTGAATCACAACAGGCATCATCAGGGTGTCTTGTTAATAAATTTCCGTCACGAGGGGCAGTGCGAGCCCGTCCGTTCGTATCGGAAGCTTATTACCAAGTGAGGTCTGGTAAGTCAAAATCTAAATTTGGGTACTGTGGTCAACACCCAATTTTTAATACGAAATTCCCAAAAATCATTAAGGCCAATAATTACCACAGTACCTGAGGACCAGATTTTGACGCGGATTACCACCAAAGAAATTAATACTAACATTTCTAACACCCGTGAAAACCTTCATTATAATATATACATGTATATATATATATATATATATATATTATATATATATATTAGATATTATTATATATATTTTATAAGAAGGTTTTTCAATTATATATATATATATATATATATATATAATAATCTACACTAGAAAACATGATTAGTAAAACACACATGCATTCGTACAAAACTGTCATCTGACCGCACCTCGAATATGCATCAGGCAATTGGAATCCCTACAATAATGTATTAGGTCCTTACCTATACAATTGCCATTTTCTAATACCGGCTAGTTTTAAGTTAGATATATTGCATTCTGTTTGGAATTTCAAATTCAAATTAATGTCATATTAACACTAAAACCTTCCTTTTTCAAAATTTGTTATTTTTTTTTTTTCATGCCGTTTGTTATTTCTTTGATATAGCTGTGTCTGCAACCATGGAGAATGTGAACATTTGCGGTATTTTCGAAAATTCGAGTTCAACGTAAGTGATAAAACGCGTAAAGTAAAGAAGGAAGCAAAGTGGGTAACATATGAACTTAACGAAGAATAGCAGAAAACTCCCGGCGAGGCCTTCTTCGAGGTATTTGTTGAGTCATAATGAATAATGAACTTGTGATGAAAAGTGGATCTTGTATGATAATTGGAAATGTTCAACGCAATGGTTCGACCCAGGAGATGCAGTCAAACAAAGTCCCAAATGCAAATTGAGTCAAATGAAAGTTCTTGTGATTGTGGACCTGTGCCGGATTATTCATTACATCTTGAGATCTGGCACAATAATTACTGCAGAGGTATACTGTCGAGAATTGAAAACGATGATGGACAAGCTTGCTATCAAACAACCGAAACTTGTCAATTGGTCTAGTCTGCTACTTCCCCACAATAGTGCACATCCACACACTGCATAATGGACCGTTTTAAAATTACAGGAGCTTCAACTATACATCACCCGCCTTACTCGCCAGACCTTGGGCTTACTGATTTCCATTTTTGGAATTCAGATAACCTTTTGCCAGGGAAAAATTTATCCAGTGAGGCAGTGAAAAATGCTATTAAAGAATTAATCTATTCCTGATCCCAGGATTCTTACAGCAAAGGCATTAATGAACTTATGTTGCAAGTCAAAAATGGCAAAAGTATGTTGATGACAATGGCCAAACACTTCAATTAATTAAATTTATACTTTTCATACAAATTTTTTTTTTTTGAAATTTTCTATATAAAATGGAAATTTCATGGGTATGGATCTAATATATGTTGAAAAATTACTCAGCAGCATTATGCAGATTTATTGAAATATCGTAAGTTCTTAACTTGTTTAAGATCTGTCAAAACCAATTTAACTGTCCACCTCTATTATTACTCATAAATATTCATGTCTAGCAAGAGCAACTAGATCACACTGCTTCTTTAAAATTCCCGAAGCTTGCACCAACTCCAGATTACGATCATCCATAGAGGGAATGTAATAACATAAGCTTACAACAACTTTTTCACTGACATTGATATCCATTTTATGTCTTTATATAAACTATGAAGCCAAGTGAATATTATTCTGCATCATAACATTTAAACAATTAAATATGTACATAATGCTCTGCGACGCAAGATATAAATGAAGTTTTACTTGGGTATCTTATTAACTCTTTGTTTGTTATTGTCAATTATTTCAATATGTTAAAGTAATAACATAACTAACTATTATTTCATTACTTCACTATATTCACTTTTTTTTTATGTTGATCATATTGTGAAAAAAACGTACAAAGACCAAAACTTTGTTAAATCTGAATAAGGTTATATATTTATATTAGCGACTCATATGGGAGTCGAAATGAAGGTTATATATTGATATTACTGCCCATTATTTATATTAGCGACTCATATGGGAATCGAAATGAATTAAGGTGGAAATACTGTCACTTAGGTGCATGTGTGGATAATGTATGTATGATAGTGTGAAGAATGAATTAATTAGGAGCCAATATAGATCTAATTGTAGCAGAGTTAATAGAATTCAGAAATGGTGGTTTGATTATGTGGAACGTGAGAGCGAAGAGAGAATGGTAAAGAAAATATATCATGCAAATGTTGAAGGCAGTAGGAACAGAGGGCATCTGCGAATGACCTGAATCATGACAAAATCGGGCATAATCAGATAAGTCACATATTGTCAGACAGCCCTGTTAAGAGCTTCAACAACCAAAAGACACATAAAATGAAAAAATTCAAGGGTTTACTAGATGAGATCTCCAAGAATGGTTGAAAGACAAGACTTTATGCAGTGGAGGCGGCAGCGAGAGAATTGCCAGCCAAGTCAGTTTATACCTTTCTCAAGGACACTAGGACTAAAGAGCTTGAATTGATTCTTGGAAAGGATGACAAAGGCAGCAATTGCAATTATAAACAATATTAATAACGTATCTGGTTACGTAGATCCATGGAACAAAATACTCAGAGGGCTCCTAATGCCTCGGAACATACATAAAATATTCAAATGAAACAAACACATTGCGGTGGGACATTATAATTGGATTAATGATGTGGTGACCTTTGTTTCGATATGTTTCTTGTGTTGTTGCTGGCCGGGTTTCGCAGTGGCTGTAGCTTCGTCTAGGTACATATATATGATCGATGCTCGTGAACATTTCAATATTGATGGTGTGTGCCCTGTTGGGGCTGTGACAGTGGCGGGGCCCGGTTAACGGCTGTGAAGGAGTGGAATGGTGTTGGGGCAGGGTTATTGTTTTACTAAGATAATACATGTGGGCCATTATAATTGGATTGTTGACGTGGTGACCATTGTTGTTTGTGACATGTTTCACTGCCGCTTTGTTTTTTGTGTTGTTGCTGGCAAGGTTTCGTTGTGGCGTTGTGGCTGTGCATTTGTACAAAGATGTACTAAACCCATTCTTAGCCGAGGGGATTAGGACACTGCAGAAGTATGTCCCCCCTTTTATATTTATTTTATATTTAAGACAGATTTATAATGCAGTCAATGTTTTTTCTTGCATATTTAAATCCACTACTGGAAAAAATATTTTTTTACAATATATCTTGTTTTTAAATTATTTAAATTGTGTCAACACAGTATTTTTTTTTATGTGAACTTGTATCTGTATTTGTTAGGTATATATTTTAAATAAATTAACAAAACTGTTTTACTTTCATATTGTTATTATTGAACAATACAATATTAACAATAAATTTCTTAACTAGTATAAATCGTACAAGACATTTTTGACCGATTCTATTTGTGTTATTGTATAATATATAAAATTCCATAAAATGAAGAAGAAGAACATCTATTTTATTTTATTTGACTACGTAATATTTGTACGTACCAAACACAAAAATTAACAAATTGGGAACACCGTGGAGCTACATTCACTCAAAAACACTTGCCACTAGGGAATGCAATCCCGACTCGGGATTGCCTTTTTGGGATCCCCCGAAATTAGAATTTACAATCCCGCGGGATCCCGAATACTTTTGTGTTTTTTGTTTGTTTATAGAGCTGAATAGAAATTAACGACAATGCCTTGCATTTTTATATCAGCAATTTTAATAAAATGTTCATTATTAATCATCGCATTAAAGTATTTGTAGGCGTTTTTCCAAGCATCAATCATTCAATGCAGTAGAGTTAGTAGTTTTTATTACTATGTTAGGTTGATAAAATACAGCAAATATTATTCAAAGCTATTGTCATTATTTGAATGTTACATGACCATATGTTTTAAGTACTTACTAAAAGCTCTATAGAAATACACTATTAAACATAAAAAATGTTCATAAATAATCAATCCCCATAATCTCGTCCGATTTTTCAGTTCGGGATTGATCTTGTAAAGTGCCTACATACGAATCAAAGGAAGTCCAAAATTTTAGAAATCCTTAAATTATTTATTTTAATTTTAATTTTTAAAAACTGCAGATTATCAACAGGTCATTGATAGACTGTCACAAAGTGACTACACATTAAAAACATAGAAGTATGTATAAAGATTTAGAAGTTAATATGTTACAAAATGAACTAAATTAAAAAAATGAATGTTAAAAAGTCGTGTCATAAATCAAAAAATAAAATTTAGGATCGTGTTGTGAATAAAAATGTTATACAGGGTGTATCGTAGCTAATAGCAAAAACTTCTACATTCAATTTTGAATAGAAAATATTGTTTACATTTTGGGTGAAATGTCAACAGTTACGGAGACTTCAAAGATTACATTTTTTTTCAATACTTCTGACTTATTTTCTGTAAAATGTTGTAGTAATTTATAATTCAAAACAGTAATTTATAAGGAATATTAAAAATCCATTCGCTTTAATACAATCCAAATAAAATGTCAAAAACCTTAAAAAAATATATTTTTCATATTTCTGCAGGGTTTTAATATTTTTTTCATATGAGGCACTGTAGTGATAGTCCACGTTTTACTGAAAATAAGTAAAAAATATTGAAATAATGCAAACTTTCATCGCTTACCTCCCGTAATTGTCGACATTTCACCCAAAGTGTAAAGAATACTTTCTATTCAAAACTGCATGAACAAGACACCCCCGAAGTTTTTGCTACTAGCTATGAAACATCCTGTACGATATAAGCGCGAGTGTGGAGTGTGTGACATGAAAAGTTCTCAGCGCAACCGAATTCTAGCTATTTTATTTATGGAAGGCATGTAGACCTCTTTCCATTTAATAAAGACAATAGAATTAGTATGTGCCTTGTACGCAAGGCATACACATACTAATTCGATTGTCTGTCAAATAGAAAGTGATCTACCTATTATAATTTCGAACGATTGTTAATAATGTTTATTTAACCTTTTACTGGTGACCTGGAGTTAGGAGTGCGTATTTGGTGACGTGACGTTTAAGAGACGTAAGTGGAAAATAGGTATACACAAAAAAAGTGGTTCACAGAAAAGAAATTTTAATTCAACCATGTTATAAAATATATATTAATACAAAAAGTAATTAAGGGCCGGTTGTTTCAAGTTGGATTAAAGTAAGCGTTCTTTTAAAGCATAGATTTTTACGTTCTCCACCAATCAGACGATCCGTTTTCGTAAAAATCTATGCTTTAGTCGATCGCTTACTTTGATCGAACTTGAAACAACCGGGCCTAAGTATGGTACAAAACAAACAACAAGTTATTTCACAAAATCAGTATTTATTTGAGTATGGCACTTTTCTAAAAAAAAAATAGGAGCAAACATGGGCTCTCTAGCACTGAAATATAAACTTTATAACCTTCTTAACATTTTTTTAGATTACTTAGATATTAATCAACAAAACATAGTTGATAAAATTATCCTAAGATACAAAAATAAAAAAACTACAACTCTCAAATATCGCTTACTAGGAATGGTTACGTACACAGACATCGCATATTTGCTTACAGCAGTTTAGGCACATAGGTTTATCACAGTAAATACAAGAGATCCTAATGATACTTTTTAGACGAATAGGACAAATGGTACGAGTTCTTTTAATCCCAGGATGGGTTTGGGCTAAGGAACAAGCAGGTCGAGGTGGTAATTCATCAACACCAATTATTCTCTCTATAGTCGAGCGCAGCTCGCGGGGTAGCCTCTCATTATAAACCCGAAGTTTCAATTGAGGTAGAACTAAATATCTGGCTAATGATAATAAAAAGTTACCACTAGTGATCTTTTCAGTATTGTCACAATTATTGTATGCGACATAAGAATTTATTCCTGAAATATCAAATAAACGATAAAATATGGTCATAGACCAACGGTCTCAATATATGTCGAAGGTTCAGATCTTGATGGGTCCTTGAATTTTTCCCGGTAAATAATGAGTTTTTTTATTAGTGCGAGTAAGAAATTATTTCGTCAGTAAACGATAATGCCTTTAGTTCTTCATAAGTACCTATAGGCATTATTGTTTACTGACGAACATGTGAAAGTCTTCGATCCTGCTTTGGCCGACATGCGAATTATATTACGTAACACAGTCCTGGCCGATCTTGAAGGTGGTTGCGAGGATCATCTGAATCTATTTTGCATCCCCAATAAGCACTTGGCTCGTGGCTTTCATAATAATTTTGTTTCTGTGGCACTATCCAGGAGTGGCCCACCACTGCTGCTTATGTCCCCTGTAGCTTGTACCTCAAGGTCTATTTCGGGTGATTTATCTATACCATCAGGACACTGTTGTTCGATAGCCGCGCTGTTTTCTTCGTCTTCAGACTGCTCAGATTCTGTATCATGCTCGCTTTTTAAAATAAAGTCAGGATCGCCTATATCGCCGTCAAAATTACTGCACTCGTCATCACTCTCTGTTAAAAACTCGGGTAATATATTTCGCTTGCTAAGAACCCTTTTTCTTTTGACAGAACGTGGTTGTTCATCATCAGACATTCTATAAAAAAAATCTATTCATTACCACCGCCGTGACGTTTCTTAGACACTATGAAGTTATGTACACCAACTGTGAGGTGACGAATAACAGACTCATAGGTAAAATACACATTAGCACTGACCTGACGTCTGTGAGACGGCGGGAGCTTCACACAGGTAACAGGGGCGTCGCTGCGCTGGTGCGCTTACTACTGAGCGAAAGTGCAGGGTAAGTGCGGAAGGTACCAAGGCACGCGGGAGAAGCGACGAAAACAGCGGAAGAATTATTATAAAAACGAAACGTGGTGTCTGAGAGACGTACAGGTCACCAGTTAAAGGTTAAACCTCACTTTTAAACTGAATCTGAGCTATTAATATTGAATGAATTATTTTATTTTTGATGAATTGGCTTGGCTGGCACTGTTAACAGAAAAGTGATTCAATTAAAATAAAAACGAAATTGAATTCATTATGAAAACATCTCAGAATGCGTAGTGCCCTAGGGAAAAAAACGTCAGAAAACTAATTTTAAAAATTACATGTAGGGGACCCTCTTTTAGCGTTCCTACTAATTGAATCGACAGTTCGCAGTAGTCAAAAATATTGTACGTACCTATATGAAAAAATAATAAAAAACCAAAATTAGTTTCTACCAGAAATCGTTATGCAAAAATTATTTACTTAAATTATGTTACTTTTCCATCAACATAGCAATTACTTCTTTATATTTCATTTCCAAATGAAAAATAAGGGAGTATTTTTTTAAACAAACGCATTGTATATCTCGGATACAGGGATACAGGGATATAAGATAAAAAAGCAAAGGCAGCAATATTAAAAAAAAAATATTTTGAAAGCATTCACCGAGGAATACTAATTAGAATGTACTGAATGATAAACTTTATGTACCTGTCCCTTCCAAAATCAACTTTCCTATAAATTTATAAAACCTCGAATTCACTACATTTTAAATAAATAATCCTGGATGACTGCATTAATTTTTTTTGGATAGTGCTGCCTTTGCTTTTATATCGCTTTGTTTTTTTGCTTTTACATTAATTTTGAATAAAAAGTTTTCTGGTTCGTAAAATAATCATAAATTCAGTTAAACGTGTAAAATTAATATCTCCGTGGCGTAGGAGCCGAATCATACCACCCACGTGATAGAAAACAAAAAAAAATAGGTATTTAAGTAAAAATATATTCAGGACTTTGTATGAACAAATGGTTTGTTTTTGATTATAAATCTTAAATTTTTTAATCAGATTTATTTTAAAACTGAGTCATTTTCTGGCATATTTCATACTTTTATTTTTATTTTTGAATACTAATTTAAATATTTTTAATAAAAGAACTAACTCTTAAATAGTGATTGAAGACTCAATGTACGGAAGTAAATACAACAGAGTGTTTAAAATCATCTCTTTATACGAATAAAAAGCACTAAAAAACGTAAAATTCTTTAGCAAATATAAAAATGTGTAACATTATTAATATTAATAATTTCTTAATTATTTGAATATAGATTTATTTTCATAATATTATGCATATAGGTGTATATAAATATTCAGAAACTATTGATTTTTTCTAAGACACTTAAAATTAATTTTTGGCCGCGGCCTGTCGATTAATGCGAATATTTTATTAATTACAGTAAAACCTCGATATAACGGACTTCTATTTAACGGACTACGGATATAACAGAGAAAAAATCCGGCCAAATGTAAGAAAATTAAAAACGTCCTGTCAATACATGCTTAAATTAAAGTGTTGCCGCACGTAAACAATTTTTAGCGGCAATGATAATCACGTCATATGTCTAGCACTAGAATTTGTGTTATAATGCCGTCCTGCTCGTAGACTGCACCTAGCCAGAGCAATAGTATATTAGGGGATTCCCTGATATAATAACGCGTAGGTTTCAATGGGTGTTTGCTAGGGATGGGTAAATGAAAAAAAACATCGATATATATCGAATCGATATTTTTAAAAAGTATCGAAAATATTCGATAAACATTGCGAAAAATATATCGATATTTATCGATATTATTTTTTCAAAAAAAAGGTCACCGGAAAAAAAAATCGATTATCCGAGAAAAATATCGATGACCACAAAAAGGTCGCCAGAAAAAAAGGAAAAAAAATACCCAAAAAAAGTTCGCCGAAAAAAAAATATCGATATATCGGAAAAAATATATCGATATATTGGGGGAAAAATATCGATATATCAAAAAAAAAAATCGATATATCAAAAAAAATTTCGATTTATCGGGAAAAAAAATATCGATATATCGAAAAAATATATCGATGACCGAAAAGAAGAAGGTCGCCAAGAAAAAAGTGAAAAAAGATACCCAAAAAAAGGTCGCCGGAAAAAAAGTGAAAAAAGATACCCAAAAGAAAAAAGATCACCAAAAAATGACCAAAAATAAATAAAGTCGCCCAAGAAAAAAATATCATATCGATATTTTTTACCCATCCCTAGTGTTTGCCACGCTGGCCGGGGATTCACGCAACTCTACAGCAGTTTGACTTGGTTTTTTTAGTCATTTAGTGTACTCTAGTAAATAAATTAAAATTTTCGCAACCCTACCCTTTAAATATGGACAAACAGAAAAGAATCAATCTAATAATCAATCAAAAACTAGAAATTATACAAAAGTTGGAGTCTGGAATGTCTGCGTCTCGTGTATGTGAACAATATGGCGTAAAATAGCAAACTTCAAAAGTGCAAATAAAACTTGATTCCTTTTTCAAAGCAGGATTACCGAAAGCAAGTGAGTCGATATCAAACATTAATGTCACTTCACGACGAATGTCCGAAGACAATTAAATAGAATTTTGCTTGTGTTTTGTATTTTTTATTTATATCTGAATACAAAGTACATATTTCCAAAAAAAAGTTTTTTGATTTATTTTAAACCAATTTTTATATAACGAACTTTCGGCTTTAACGGACACCCCGTCCCCCCAATTAGTCCGTTATATCGAGGTTTCACTGTATTTTAAAAAATGTTCATTTTATTACTTTAATATAAGAACAATGGTTATACCTAAGTTATTGTCCTAAAAAATACATTATAGCATAAACATTCTTATATAAATGAATAATAAAGTCACATTTAAAAAAAAAATCGCCGAAATATGCATTTACTATGAATGTCTAACAATTTTCAACAGTGGTATCAATTTTTCAATGTATCAGTGGTACAAATAATTAAATACATAAAAAACACAAATTAATTAATTTCTAACAAATGGACACTACATCCTAATTGGGCAATAGCAAGATGAAAGCTTAGTATGTGAGAGTTTCTTCAAATACTGCCAATAATCGAAGAATTTAGCTTTTTATGGCGTGTATCTCTTTTCATTTAAGAAAGACAATCGAATTAGTATGTGTAAGCCGTGAGAACGACGCACATTATTTCATTATGTTGGTGTTTATACGCCAACGCCACCACCACCAACGCAACAACACCAAACACCAACGCAACAAGCATAGACGCAGAGGCGTGTAGTGCCTACGTTGAAGCGTGATTGAACTTTCAAGAAATTTTACTCAATGTACAGGAACCTTCTAGACACACCCCACATTCCGCCACCCAGTTTAGAACCTTATAGAACTTTCGGAAATTTTCTAGAACCTTCTCCTTCCGGAACTTTATAGAGCAGGTTTTTTCCGGAACCTTCTAGACTCACCGACACAATCGGCGTGCCTATTTCGAAACAATCTGAAGCATTGCGGCGTTCTCATTACAAAACAATGTGCTAGAAAGCACATTTACGCCATCCACTCCCACCCACATACAGCTGCCCCCACCAAACTCGCATATTTCGATGTGACACCAAGGGATATCCACCACCATAACCACCGGTGGGTGGTGGTTGCTAGTTGTGGAGAAAACTTGGCGGGTAGGGAAACACGGGTTTCTTTATATATATATTGACTATGCATATGTAAGTATAAAATCCATAGTGATATTACGCATCCCTGTTTGACACCTTTTTTAATATCAGTCAATGATGTGAAAGCCCCATTCATTTTCACGCAAACACTGCTTCCCTCGTACAGGGACTCAATTTCCTGTGTGAACTTACCCTTCACCTCATATTCAGACAAAACATGACTTTCGTCTTATCACTCTATCATACGGTTTTTGCAGATCCATATAGATACAAACAAGTTTTTGATTCCTTGCCAAAAACTTCTTCGTCATCTGGCGCAGTGAAAAAATCGTTTCCGTGCATCCTCTCTCACTCATAAACACTCCTTGGACATCACATTTTTTCTTTCGCCATCAACCTCACTCTTTCTATCTTCTTGTTAACAGAGCTCAACAGACTAACTAACGGTAGTTTCATCGGTTAAACATTGGTTAAAGAGTCCATGAAGGCGCAAGAGAATTACTGGACCACCACCCTTAATGTACCCAGCAACACATTGTCATAAACCACACCCCTGTCACGCTTCATGTGCTTCAATGACCTTTTAATTTCTTGTACAGTCATCTCATTCACACTGTCGTCGTCGTTCGTATACCATTCTTCCAGGAACCTCCAAGAATCCAGAGGAGTATAAAATTGCGCAGAGATGAATTAAACCCCTTCTTTAGGCGAGGGAATTGGGACAGCGGAATTGTCCACCCCATCGCATTTATAAGATACATTTATACTGCAGTTAAAGTATCCATTATTGCATAAGTAATTAAATCCACTGGTTAACACCAGTATTTGTAATTGTTTAAAAATTTAAAAACTCTAAGGGAATTAACTTTAGTGCAACGGAAGTTGGAATGTAGCGGGAATGTGGGCACGTAGCGAGACCACGAAATGCAATGAAAGTTGTGTTCAGAAATATCTAAATATAATAATTTCGTTTGAATTCACGGCTAAAAAATGAAATTACACGGCTGAAGAAAGGCAACATATGACACTAACGATTCTCCTCGAGCCCGTCAAAAGTATAGGTACTACAAGAACAGGACTTATCTAAGACGCGAACCATTAATTTAAGAAAGTTTTTTGCCCCAATTATTTAAAATATTCGAGATTACATTTCTGTAAGTATGGGTATTTATTATTTTCATGAAACTCGACAAAATAATTGACAATGACCAGTGTAGACTTTGAGTGTCATTAATGTATAATTTTGTCTTTATTTTAATTTTTGAGTACAACTTTTACCGCGCTTATTGGAGCCATCCGTGGAACTAGATCGTGTATCAAGAAATTTGTTAGTTTATGTCTATATACTTTGGTGGACTGTGATTACATCATTTTATGTTCATTTGGTGACGTGGCAATAGAATAATTTTTACGTCACAGTATTTTTTAAATTCAATTCCATTCGAATGCCATCTAGATCTACCAGAACTGACGTCACATTCTATCTCCCAAACGCAAAACAGAACTCATTCTTCTAAAGAACCTCATAGTATTTTAACACATTCTTCAGTGAACTCGATATCTTTAACACTACAACTAATAAAATTAAAACACACATTTAATACATTGCGTAACTCCACACGGCCTTACTTTAAACATAACTAATCTTTATCACACAGATCTTATTACTTATCCCATATTCCCTCTACTAACCCATTTCCCCTTCCTTCCTCTCCCCTGGAAATAAATTTACCGTACTTTCTTCATGTATTAATCTATTTTTATACATTTAAAAAAAAATCTTTCATCTTTGATCTTTTTAATGAATTTGTTAAATATATCTTCTTATTCTTTTGTATACAATACATAGTATTCTAGGTAATCAAGTGAATTCACATAATTGGCTTAATATTATTATTATATCATATGAAGATCCCATGGCAAGAAGTTTTTAACTAACATTCAAGTCGTTTTGAGATAATTAGACATTTATATTTCGCCTTTGAAAAACATGTTTAATTGCTAATTCAATATTAATTTTTATTGATTTTTGTCACTAAAATATCAAAAAAGTATTTACAAAGTACAAAAAAACGAATTTATGCACAAAAAAATAAAAATATACTAATTTTCCCTAAAAATTGTAGTTAATAATAACTTTTTCGCCTCTGGAACTCATTTTTAATAGAATAACACCTTTTTAAAATTGATAAAACACGAAACATCAAACAACCCTTCAAATGCTATCCGTTTTAATCATCCATTATCCAAAATTACAAAATACCTGGTTGGTTAATTAAATTTAAAAAAAGTTAATTAATAATACAAAACATGGTATGTACCATTTAAAATTATTGAAAAATAATATATAAGTACATATTATAATAGTCTTCAAATAAAAACAAATATATGACAGTACCTACTGCCAAAGTAAAATTTATATTATCTATAAATATTCCAATCAAAATTAAAAGGCGTGTTAATTTCAGAATGGTGGCATGAACATGTTATTATTGAAGATAACATGTTCTTCCAATTAGTAACTGATTTGATTTTTATGAAAAAATGTAGTTAACATGTTCATCCCTATGATTTGAATATGTTTTAATTATTTTTAAGTTCTGAACTTATTTCCAATAGAAAGAGCGCACAATATTTAGTTTAGACGGTTAATTAACTCATTTTTGACAAAAATGTTAGTTGACAACTTCTTGCCACGGGGTCTTCGTATGTTCAATTCAATTCAATTCAATTCAATTTATTTCATGATAATATGTACATGACAAACAAAATGTTTAAGGCATACATATTAGGAAGTACATATAACAAAAATGAAAATATTTAATAAATTAAAAATAACATAAAACCTGGTCAAAGGTGTAGGAGAATCCCGCTTCGGAAAACCCCCTCAGACACATGGAATATATCAATACCCAAAGCGATTTTGTTCAGCATAGCTGTGGCTCTTCCAACAGGCATAACCATCGGCAGGTTGGTCCTGTATATTGGAATGTAAAACAATCTATGCTGACGATGTCTAGTATAATTATGTTCTATTTCTTAATATCAAATTAGCTGTTTGAATTCCAGATAAAATAAAATAAAATAAAAATAAATAGTGCGATATTAATCTAGATGGGTGACTCGGTATTCACTCTCCCGGCTAGTAGCGAGGGCTGCCGCGGCGGCGCTGCGGCCCGGCAGGCCCGGCTCGGTGCGGCCCACGGCGACACTTCAGTCGCAGTCTCCGATCCGAGAGAGCGCGCCGCCCGCCCCGTTGCGCGTTTCGTCGGTCGTCTAAAAGACGCGGGAAATATTCGCCAACTCGTATGATAAAAAAAAAAATACCACACAAGTGGCAAAACACTCGCGCTAGAAAAATGAATTTAAACAATTCGAATGTTTTCGGCATTTTTGTTTGAACCGAGTTTGTTATTTTGTGTGTTGTAAAAGTTTTTTCGAGTTGATTTTTTTTTGTTTGTTTTGTTGACACTTTTGTTTCAGCCCACGTCCACTTGATTACTAGATTTTTTTTGGTAAGTTGCAGTTCTTCGTGTACTATTACTATGCTTACGAATAATTCTGTGCATGAAATTCGTGATATTTTTTTCTATGTAAATAAAGCTGACATTGCATTTTTAAACAAGACACGTTATACTGTGATGAAAAGTTTTCTCAGAATTTAATGAGACTACACGACTACGAAAAAATTAACACTGGAAGCATTTTTTTTTGACATTTCAGTGAGTTAAAATATAATTTAAATAGGTTCATTCGAATACATGTTTTTTTATTGTGTTTACGTTAATACAATTAAAAAAAAATTAAATTAATCTTTTGTAAAATTTTCTAACAATATCCGTCATTTATTCGCATCCCTGAATCTGTTCTGGAGCCCCTGCTGAACCGTGGAGGTGTTTAGCTGAAGTGCTAGCGTGAGAATTGCACGTAAGAACAGCGGGGCGATCTCGTAACTGGGATTTTGCGAACATTTCTATTTGCGCCAAACAACACATCATTTCCCATATGAAAGGAATGAAAGGAAAGAAACGCCTTCTTGCGTACCACACATTTTAAAAATAATCGTAATTTATGCAAATTGTGGGCCTAATGAGCAGTGAACCCAGTAAATGAACGGGGATCGCGGTACCTACATTAGCGGAGGTAATCTCTGCTTAGCGAGTTCTTTTGCACGTTTATTGATATACCTACCTGCCCACCCTAGTCCCACTTTGACAGGTGGAGGATTGGGACGTGCGGATTTAACAAATGGTTAGAGAAATGACGAACGCCCACCGATTCAGAACAAAACAATTAAACTGTAATGTTTCAAAGGTTTTGTGTAAGGTTCGCTTTCAAATGACTTTTAGTGATGTATAAACATTTTAACGATGTTACACTTTATGCGATACAAAATTCATTACGGATATTTTATTCGTAATGTAAAATCTATTTCCCCTTTAAAATTGTTTTTATTAATTATTATTTTTAAGTTAATTCTTATTCAAAGATTCGTATGAGTTAATTGGCACTGTCGATATTCGCATATTCGATAAAAATTACTTTCATGATAGTCTGACGGTTAACAGAAGGAAAGTTATAAATATTGAAAAAAGAAATGCAAACTTTAAAGTAGCTTGTTTCCTAACTACTGGTATTAGGACGTTGTTACTTCAACATTTTCGGTATTATTATTATATCGGTGTAAGAACATTTTCGACATTTAATTGAGGCAGGACCTGTAAAGTATTGTGGACTAGCCTATTATTTTAATTTTAATATACGCCTGTATATTAATTAAACTTAAATCGAAAAGTAGAGATGCGCCGCATGGCCATAATAATTAATTTAAATGCTATTTTCTAACTAAGCTATTCGCTTGTGCAATGAGAAATAGGATAAACTCGCTGGTCTGAAACTTGATATACGTCCAAACAGGACGTATATCAAGTTTGACTTATTTTAAAGTGGCCGTATATCGAGGTACCCACTATACTTAAGTACTCGTCTTTTGGACACGGTGGTTCATTTTCCAGCTCCTGGAGAATGGACAAGTGTGTATGTCACACGTTTCACTACATTTCAAAAGTATCCAGCATATATTTTTTTTTGGTCTTACTACATAACTCTGGACGACGTTTAATTAATTAAGTCGTAAAACAAGTTTAAACTTTAATATTGTTTAAGATGAATTATAGAGACTCGTTTATTATTTATTTTAATTTTTGTCTATTAAGTGTACGGATAAGGATCTGACATCCCAAAATTGCTATTTTCAGAATAGCACAGAGTATTTTCTTACATGCACGCAACGATCCATGGAAAAATATATGCTTGGTATAAAATTGGGAGATGGAATAAGAAATTATGAAATTGGGCGCAGAATTAAAGTAGTAGATATCATGGATCATGGCAGGGCTTGTTGTAAGGCAGGATGCCACAAGATGGGACTCCTAGAGTTCTGAAGTGGAGACCTTGGGAGAATAAGAGGCTTTGGAAGACCTCAAAAAAAATTGGCCGACGATATAGCCGCTGTGGGGGGAGTGAAATGGTTACAAGAAGCTAACAACAGAGAAGGACGGAAGGGCATGGAAGTGGCCTGTACCCAGCAGTGGAGAAATGAAGGCTGAAGAAGAAGTAGAAGATAAATTATTTGCAGAAGTTTCTTCACTTTTAACTTACTTTCAATTATTGCATATTGCAAAACAGACGACTTTGTTGCCACTTATTTCGGTTTACGACTTCGCAATTACGATTTGTGTTAATTTTAATTAATTAATTAAAGGTTTAGGAGACTCGAAGGTTATTATTATTAGAATATAAAAGGTTCATTAAATCAAAACCCGGCATTTGAGATACAGAAATTTACAATATTTATGAATCCCGGAGTTAATACGTATAATCTAGAAACTTCGGGTTAATATTTGGGATTCATTTCGGCGTACCAAAATAACATTTTGGACATATTATAGAAAATCTTAGACAAAATAGATATATGGATGTATGCGTAAGATTTTTGTGTGAAATATCAAATAGGTATGTCAAATGTTATCACGTCGAAGTCGACGAAGTATACAATGTTGTATAACAGCGATCAAGACATGATTGTTAAGATAATACAGCGGCGCTGTTTCCCTGAGAATAGGGGGATACAATTGTTATTTATTATTCTTGCATTATTACCTTAACGTGATTTATTGTTCGATGATTGTTAGTTTTATTAAATACTAGCTTAACCCGTCAAAAATGACGGAACTTTTAAGAAAAGAAAAAAAAGATTTTTTTTTATTATAAAGAAGTTACTTACGGCTGTTACACGAAGTTACGACGGACGGACAGACAACGAAATGATTAAAATTGGGATAAATATCTTACAGGTATATTTAGTCAGTTGTTATATTTTAGACAACGTATAAAAATCTAATAGGCATTTGCAATCCCGGAAATAAATACAGGATCATCAAAATCGAACTCCAGGATTGAAAATTAACTCGAAATTGGATATACAGGGTGTCTCATAGCTAGTAGCAAAAGCTTCAGGCGAGTCTCCTTTACTCAATTTTGAATAGAAAATGTTCTTTGCACTTTGGGTGAAATGTCGACAGTTACGGAGATATGCGACATCAAAGTTTGCATTCTTATTTCAATATTTCTGACTAACTTTCTGTAACTTAACTAACCACAGTAACTTATATGAACTATTAAAAATCCATTCGCTTTAATAAAAATCATTAAAATACGAAAACCCTACAATTTTTTTTTATCAAATTTTAGCGAGGCAAAAATATATAATTACCCAGGGCTTACGATCTGTATGAGCTGGCTTAAGTGATCACTGTGCACAAAGCTACGTTCGCCAATTCTGTAGTGAGAACATCCACACATTATCAAATTTTTGAAAGTCGTATACATACATTTTTCAAATCTGGAAACCTTCCGTATATTTGGTCGGACTATGCCAGAGTCATATGTAGTCCTTTCTCATGAAACAGTATGCATAGATTTCGCAGCTACTTCTATATTTTTTAAGTGGAGTATTAAGCAATACCCTTTTTAATGTTTACGATATTTTTAAAACCAAATTAATTAATCAATTAGAAAGACATACAGAAAAATCTAATTCACGAAAAAATATTAGGTTACTACTGGGATTCGAACCCAGGTCACCTCCTTTCCGGGGCCGGTGCTGTGACCACTAAGCTATAGCAACCCTCTATGTTTCCGTGAATATATCGACCTTATATGTAGTTCTTAATTTTATTAATTGATTAATTTTTATTTTTGTCCATAGAGCAATCCACTTATTTTGATACGGTAGTTGAAATTACTTTGCAATGCCACCGCTAGATGGACGCTAGAATTAATTGAATAATTCATTTTATTTGGACATACATTTATACAACAGATATTATCTTCTGAATTATTTTTCACACAGACTAGAATACTCCTCAAAATCAATATTTTAAAATTTTCAACTCCTTTTGCAGACCAGTTTGTATTTAAAAGTATTTTTATATGTATTTTCTGAGATCATAAATACATATAAAAATATTGTTAGAATATTTTTTATTCAGTATTAAATGAAGAAGATTTCCCCCAAGTTTTTGCTACTAAATTCAAAACACCCAGTATACAGAGTTATTTGTAAAACATTAATAACCTCGCAGGACTATATTCCTGCCTTGATTATGAATCGAAAATGTTCAAGCTATTATGACCTAATATCAATAGTTAAGGAGATATGCGACATCAAAGTTTGCATTTTTTTTTCAATATTTCTAACTTATTTTTTGTACAACGTTGGACTATCATTACAGTAACTTATATCGAATATGAAAAATTCGTTTCCTTTAATACAAGTCATATAAAAAAATAAAAACCTTCGAATTCCAATTGGAATTTTTTCAGGGTTTTTATCATTTTATTTAACTTGTATTGAAACGAATGAATTTTTCGTAATCGATAAGAGTTACTGTAATGATAGTCCAACGTTTTACAAAAAATAAGTCAGAAATATTGAAAAAAAATGCAAACTTTGATGTCTATATACATATCTCCATAACTATTGATATTAGGTCATATTAGCTTAAACATTTTCGACTTATCATCAAGGCAGGAATATAGTCCTGCGAGGTTATTAATGTTTTACAAATAACCCTGTATACTTATACGATGTATTCGTGAGAATCATTAGAACAACAAATTGCACACAGAGGCTCGGCCACCACTCACACGACTAACCCCGGTTAAAAATCTTGAAAAAGAATTGACAGAGAATGTTTTTATCTTGAATTACTGCTCGCTTATTAAAGAAACACGCAAGGGTCGTGAGCGTGCAAGCAGATAAATAAGGAGGAGTGAAAACAACGTTCTCTCTAATTTTTCTATTGTGTGTGCGGATCTTCGACGCATCTGTGCAGTGGCGGTGCGATAAATTTACACCCCCCCCCCCCCATAAACACACATACAATTTTTCATTAAAATGTATATTTTTAGAGTATTTATTAATCACAGTGATTTAATATAATAACAACGTTAACAAAGATCATTTTTGAAATAAATAAAAAAGAAAAAAAAATTCGTTGATATGATATCGACGGCATCTACGTATAATATCGTAACCCACAAAGCGACGATTTTGAGTTTGTTGTGTATTTCATATGTTTTTAATTATATATTTAATTCCTAGAACGAAAAAAATTTTTTTTTATAATAATAAAACGTTATTTATTGAAAAATATTTATTTTTCTTTCTTGGAATTAAAGATATAATTAAATACACGTGTGTATACACAAAAAACTCAAAATCATCGATTTGTGGGTTACGATATTATACGTAGGAGCCGTCGATATATTAAATGCTAAACTTGTAGAATTTTATTTTTATTTATATTGAATCTATTTATTTGTATGTTGTGTTTTTTTTCAAAAGAAACATTTATAAAAATGTACTTTTTTCACTTTTATTCAATATTATTCTTATTAAATTTTTAACTACGTAAAAAATCATTCTCCGAATTTTGTCGCATTTCTATTGTACCTAATTTTTTTAACGGAATACATACATTAAAGGACCGGCCCTAGGAGATTCAATGCCCCAAAGCAAAAACACTAGAAAGTAGGTGATTAATTTAATGAAAATTGCATTGTGCGTGTATTGTTTCAGGCATTCGAGCAAAACTAAAATCTGGCAAAGGAAACTTTCTTTTATAATATTGACTGTGCGGAGGGTAAAACATGTGTGGACTCATATATGGAAGCAATGGATTTCTATAACATGAAAACCTTGGAACATAGAAGAGCACGAGCTGATCAAATACTACTCTTCAAGTTACTTCAGGGACATATTGACTGTCCCAGCCAATTGGAGCTGGTTTCTCTCCACGCTCCATCAAGGCGAACCCGACAGTCCGTGCTCTTCCATGTACCCATAAGCAGAACCTCTTACGCACAGAACTCATTCATCCAGCGAACATGCAAAGCATACAATGACCACTTCAATGACATTGATATATTTAATACCAACATCTCAGCTCTTAAAAATCGTATTTAAACCGCTTATATTATATTACTAGTTTCTATATCTTCACCGGATTAACTGAGACCGACCATCATCATACACACACCACAGCAAAACTCTCATCACTCTTTACACATACCCCCATATCTGTATACAACGTCACGCACAGAATACATACGCACTCCACTCAGCCACAATCCCATACACCTCACTCCACTTCCCCCTCTAACTCCCACTCCTATCCCTCTATTTAATATTGCTTGATTTAACATTTTATGCCGTGGATCTCTATAATTGGTCTACGAATTACCTAATACGTTATGTATTATTATAATAAATTGTATACTGTTGAGATTCCCAAAATATAAAAAAATAAAAAAATAAAAATAAATGTGTGCGGAGACATTTTGGTAGGTGTGCGCGCGCACACGCGCACACCTTACAGGGAACATTGATTGTAAATAAAGGTACCCTCACCTGGACTATGCATCGCGGTCCACGTGGGTCGAATACTCTGTACCTTTTTAGTCGGATAAATTATTATCCGAGTTCACTTCCTCCCGATAGTCTAAAACGGACTTAAGCTCTGGTTGCTGGGGTAATTTACCAACAATTTCAAGCGCACCTAAACTAAATCTATTACACAAAATTGCATCCATGTATGGGTGGAATTCGTCGGAGCCTGAATTCGCAGTTGGCGAGGGGTTATCATTGCAGTGCACCCGGGTAGGGGAGGGAAGGGGGGGGGTATTAGCTCTTATTACGTGCACTGCTCTTTAGCAGGGGCGAGTAGGGGATGATCGCGCTAGGGTGGCGTTACCAAAGCTGACTGACAACTTACACCCGAGTATTAATTTTCTTTTAAGGGGGTATTCTGGTCTGGAGGCGTAAATTTCGGGCGTTTTTTCGAGCTCAATTAAAAAAATATATGTATATATTTTTTTATACATTTTTTGATGTTTTAAGAATAAACGATTTTTTAAAATTAATATATCAATATATATATATATAAAAAGAAACCCGTGTTTCCCTATCCGCCAAGATTTCTTCACAACCAGATACAACCACCCCCTGGTGGTTATGGTGGTGGATAGCCCTTGGTGTCCCATTGAAAATGTGCGAGTTTGGTGGGGGTGGCTGAGCGTGGGTGACGAAAATGTGCATTCTAGCACATTATTTTGTTATGGGAAGGCCGCAAATACTTCAGATTATTCCAGAAATTATTCCCGCCGACTGTGTCGGTAAGTCTAGAAGGTTCCGGAAAAACCTGCTCCAGAAAGTTCAGGAAGGAGAAGGTTCTAGAAAATTCCCGAATGTTCTATAAGGTTCTAAACTGAGTGGCGGAATGGTCGGTTTGTCTACAAGGTTCCTGTACATTCGATAAATTTCTTGAAAGTTTTGGAAGGAATTCTAGAAGGTTAGCGAAAGTTCTATGACGATCCAAACAGTGTACTAAAAGTCTACGTGTGCGAAGCCGCGCTGGCACAGCTAGTATGTTATAAGCTGGTATGTTTGGGGGTAAAAATGGGGATGTGGAGTTCTTTTCATTAAGAAAAACAATCAAATTAGTATGTGTAAGCCGTGCGCATGAGGCAAATCGTTTCGTTGTGCTGGTGTTTATTCCCGTAAACAACAAAGCGAAACACTGTGCGTCGTACGCACTGCTTACATAATATACTAATTCGATTCTCTTTCTTAAGTGGAAAGACCTATATCGGTTCAAATGATATCTTAAGTTCTACTTAACCTATTTATTTCAAATTTTGCACAGACCCTCAATGTATAGTGCTCTATTGCCCCTAACATATTAAAAATATATGTAAAAAAAATTATAACAGAAATGGGTCGAAAAATTACTTATTTTTTAAAAACTGCCGCCATTTAGCAATTTTTTTTTGTTTTCTCTTAGATAGGGGCTATAACGATACTCTTACTAATTAAAAGTCTTTTAATAAATTTTGTTTCAGATGACTAGAATGGTGGTAATCATGTCAACCAGCAAACCCCCTTTTTTACCCCCAAATTTACCAGCTTATAATTTATTCAATTTTTTGGTATATTTTTATAAGTTCAATAAATATATAGAAAAAAAATTAATACGTAATTTTTTTTAATCAGTTCGAAAAACCGTCCAAAATTTACGTATATGGACCAGAGGACCTTGTCTCAACACAGATATTTCTAGTGAGATAGGCACAATCTAACCAAAATTTTTATATTTTAATTAAATAGAAATAAACAAATAAATAAAAAAGAATACTCTCTTAAATCTTCCCTTATCACACAGGGCTGCCGAGCTAATTAATCCTGGAACATTTTCGTAAATATGTGTAATGCAAAATTCATTTCTTTTATAATCCTAAAAAATCTATTTCGCTTATAACATATTAGTGAAAAAACACAAAGTATTAAATTTTACAGATATAAACGAAACCCCTTCTTTAGGCGAGGGGATTGACACACTGCGAAAGTATGTCCCCCCTCGCGTATATTTAGACACCCTTATAATGAATAGCTTGTTGCTGTAGTAGTCATGACGCTCGCCTAGTGATCTGGTGGTTCGAGCCCCATTCTAGGACACCAGCAAGTTAGTCCTATTTTAATAGCACAAGCGTTTGGCTTATTTTGAAAATAATAAAAGAATATTGATGCGACACGCATTCCGTGTTCCCGTCTCTATTTTTTAAAGAAAGAAAGGTCAAGTATTTATTCTTACATAATTAAATTTCCAAGTAAAGAAAATATATTTTTTACAATAGACGTATTAATTTTTTAAAATTTTTAATCCTGACTTAAAGCGTGACTTTTTTTCTAGGACAATATATTGTTTTAAGAGTATTTGAAACCAGACCGTGTGCCAAGAAATTTACTTTTTTAAAGTTTTTATTTTTAAACTTAGTTCATGTCTATATATTTTTTTGATCTGTGTGGAAAACTAATTATATAAAGCGAGCCCTTTATTTTTGATTACTTACTTTTCTTAAAATCGATACGTTTGATGACAGTTGCTTTCTAAAAAATAGCATTTGTACTAAGACACAAAAAAATCGTACATATTTCACAGTACAGAAAACAATATAAATATAAGTATTGTATACAGGGTTTCTCGTGGCTAGTAGTAAAAACATCGGGAGAGATTCTGTCTCATTAAATTTTTATGAAAAAATACTATTTACACTTTGGGTGAATTGTCGACAATTGCGGAGATGAGCGACTTCATAGTTTGTATTTTTTTTTCAATATTTCTGATTTATATTCTGTAAAATATTGGAGTAACTTATGTGGAATATTAAAAATTAAACCCATTTAATACACGTCAAAGAAAATGACAAAAACCTGATGAAAAAATGACAGCCTGTATATAGATACATATTTATTATCAATTAGCTGTGTTATCTAGAAATGAGTTCTATCATATTGTTTGTCCTTTTTTTTCATTTTTTCTCGCTTATCATTTGTACAACGTTAGACTATCGTGAATGTAATTTACACTGAGAATCCATTCGCTTTGATACAAGTCAATTAAATAATTAAAAACCTGCAAAAAATCTGGTTCATATTTATGCTTTTATTTGACTTTTATCAAAGCGAATGAAGTTTTGATGTTCGATTCGAAGTTACTTCCGTGATATTCCAACGTTTTACGTAAGACATGTAGGTCAGAAATATTGAAAAGAAATGCAAAATTTGATGTCGCTTATCTACTATTTACTATTGATTATTTAATTATTTAAGTTATAAGTATTTAATTAAGTTGTAAGTATTTAATTATTTAGAAAGATTATTTAATTAATAATCTTTACACTAAGTGTAAAGATTATTAATTAAATTACTTTGTATTGACCACTAGGAGTAACAACTCTACGTCTACCGGTTTCGATACCATCATATCTTCCTCAGGACGGACGCATACTAACTATCCATTACTTATTCTAGCAAACAAATCAATTTTGAACGGGGGCGTGGCTACAGTTATGGTGGGGGTAATTGTCAAGTGGACGCCGAAATGGGGAATATATCAAGTAACGGGCAATTTATAAAATTTATCTGGTTATTATTTATATTGGCTTTAGTGTTCAGGAATTTTTTGGTTTCTAGTATTTCTAAGTTATCCAATATAAGGCCTCTATTATTTACACGTAGAATCTCGATACCGTTTTCTTTATTAAACGTGTGGCTTGTTTCCAAAAGTTCGTTCGCGAATTCAGAAAAGTTATTGTTATTGAGATATCTCAAGTGTTCCTTTACTCTACCATTAAAATTACGTGCCGTTTTACCTATAAAAAATGTCGAACAGTTATTACAATTTTGTTTATAAATACCGGAATGATTTAGCGGGTTTATTATAAGGGTTTGAAGTTTATTATAAGTTTGCCTAAGCTATTTTTAGTAAAAAAATGCGGCTTTAATGTATGTGATTATTTTCTATTTTCAAAATTTAAAGAATAAAACTACCCCGAACTTTTTGCCACTAGCTACGAGATACCCTGTATAACTCTCATTTATTAAATGAAGAGAGATGAGGAGGAAAAGTGAATTCATTATGTCACCCTGTTGGATGGGACATAATGAATGTTCTGAATTATATATATTCTTAATCATTCAGATTCATAGCAACATTCTATCTTATATTCACTTTAAATGCTCAATATTTATAGTAAACATACAACATTAAACATTTTTAATAGCTTAAACGCCAAGCCAGTAAAAACATTTTTTTCTTAATTAAAATGTTTAAAAAACTCAAATTCCTTGCGGAAACAGTATGGCGTTTTTTGCGAAATGATGTTATAAACAAATCTGACTGAAATTAATCTCATGATCCTTTATTAAATCAAAAATGAACGATTTCAAAATACGATAACTTATCTTATAAATCGTTCAGTAATTCAATTTGAATATTAGATCTGCTCAACGGAGAACGATAATAAAATTGAAAACATAAAGTTTACTTAATTAAGTTTTTTGATGTTCGTGGCATGAACTTAGTAATTCTTCATTTCAAAAAATTAACTTTGTATAAACATCGACCGGTTTCGAAACCACTGTATATTTGTAAGGACAGACGTACGCTAACTGTTCAATTTTTTTTTAATAAATAGAGATGCGAACACGGAATTCGTGTCACATCAATATTCTTACTATTTTCAAATTAAGCTAAACGCTTGTGCTATGAAAATAGGACTAACTTGCTTGTCTGGAGTGAGATTCGAACCTGCGACCTTTGGATCACGAAGCGAGAGTCCTATCCACAAGACTAACAAGCTACTATATAATAATAATACTATATATAATAAATTAAAATATGTAAAGGAATCAATTCTTGGGTGGGGGGTTGGCCACATTTGTGGTGGGGGTGGAGTTTGGTAAGGAGACATTGAAATGGGGAATATATTTCATAACGGGTTATTCGTTTAATTTAATTGGTTAATTATGTTACATTAAGTGTGGAAAGGTTTTTTGATTTACAATATTTCTAAATTATCAAATCAAAGGTTAATAAATTATATATAAAATGAATGATATGTTGACGAATTCTGAAAAATTATTATGACTTACGTGTCCGCTCACTTAGATCTCATTTACGAGTAAACAATGAAGACTTTGCGAAGTTTTTCAACATGCAGACTCTAACTTGTCTCTCGCGGTAACGTTATTTAAAAACAACAACACATCAGGCCTGATGATGGACTCTGCAATGGGATCCGAAACGTCGGCCCGAAAGGTCGTAACAACACGGCATAATACCCCAGTAAACACAAACTTGAAGATTCTGAGTGGCCGTGAAAACCTAAGAACATTCTTAATCTTAGTAGATAATACTGAACTTCTTCAACGAATATCTTTACATATTCCAACTCGCAATAACAGACATTCACCTACTTGTCATCTTCCTTTTTGCAAGACCAACTCAAAACAAAATTCTTTTATCTACAGATCCACAAATTCATTTAACACAAACTATCACCACATTGACATTTTTAACTCAACGATAAGGGACATAGAACAAACAATATTTACACACCGCACCCAAACTAATTCATACAATTTATCTTCCCTTCTACTCCCGTCCCACATTACCCTCCACCCTCCCCTCTCGCTGTTTAAATAATTTAAAAAATTTCTTCTACAATGTCACACTTGTTTTAATAAATTACTATATTCAATGGAAAATTTGTAATTGGTATAATTTAATATTCACTATCTGTGCCCGCGCGGCTTCGCACGCGTTTTTTGGATCGTAATAGAACTTTCGCGAACCTTCTAGAACATTCTCCTTCCAGAACTTTCAAGAAATTTGTCGAATGTACAGGAATCTTCTAGACACACCGACACATTTCGCCACTTAGTTAAGAACCTTATAGAACTTGCGGGAATTTTCTAGAACCTTCTCCTTCCAGAACTTTCTAGAGCAGGTTTTTCCGGAACCTTCTAGACTCACCGACACAGTTGGCGCGCCTATTTTGAAACAATCTGAAGCATTTGCGGCCTTCCCATAACAAAACAATGTGCTAGAAAGCACATTTTTGTCACCCATTCCCACCCACACACAGCCACCCCCACCAAACCCGCATATTTTCGATGTGACACCGAGGGCTATCCACCACCATAACCACCGGTGGGTGGTTGTGGCTGGTTGTGGAGAAAACTTGGCGGGTAGGGAAACACGGGTTTCTTTATATATATATATATATATATATCGATATATTTATTATTTTATATTTGTTAATATTTAGAAATGCTGTTAATTTTTCCCCAAATAAATAAATGTACTGAAGATACAGTGGTATCGAAAGCGGTCGTAAAGCGGTAAAAATATTTATACAAAGATTGTAAGATTTTTGAAATCAACATTAATTTAATAATTCAGTTAAAATATCACATAATGGTATGGGAGAAGTGCAATTTTCTGTGTACAGAGTAATTTGTTCTCGGTCCAGTTAACCAGTTGGCCAATTTGACAAAGCCTCTAGAATACTGCAACTTCAAGTACAAGAGAACACACATATTATTGTAATAATAGACCTGGCGCGGGGAAATAAATTTTCTGCATTATAACAACTTCTGTCTGGGATTTCGCTGCAATTCTAACTTGCACATTATAGTGCATGAATATCAAATACGAAGAACGTTTGAAATATCAAGATAGCTAGAACGATTGTTAGCAGTTCTTGGAACGTAAGATAAACGCAGGCCTTGCTCGCTACCTGGTGCATTATTGCAGTCCGAACCCGCCCCACCTTCAAAAACTGCACAATCGGACGATTATAATAATTGTAGGACCCCGCTGAGAACTACACGTCAAGAATTAATTAATATTCGTGATTCTTTTCAAACAATTGATTCATTTTTACTCCCTTTATATTAACTCGTGGCGTCCACTTGCTTGCCGTCAACAAAAACTTTGGATCGATTTTTGATCAATCGAGCTGAAACTTGGCGAGCAGACTCGTGGCGACGATCAAGAAGATCTATCAAATTTTCCTTAAAAAAAATAATAATTATAATATTATTTCAGATTTTTCGAAATTTTATTGGTTTTTTCAAATTAGAATCATTAGAAAAGTTTGATTTGCAACGACGCGGCGGCCCGATAACGTCGCGGAATATTTTCTAAATTTGAATTACTCCGTCGGTATAATAGGTAGGATCACTACGAATTTCGAAAATTTACAAAACAATTGGTTCACAGATGACAGCAAAATTGGGTTTTTTGGGAAAAAATCAAATAATAATTTATTTCTTTAAGATTTCTGCATAGTTTTGAAGAATTCTACATTACTCAAATCTAATTCTGACTAAATCATTTGACGCTGAAAATTCATAGGGTACGATATTGATGATAATTGAATCTATCAAAATCTTGACATCTCAAAACATCTGACATTTTAGAAATATATTAAATTTCTGTAAGTTTAGTGTTATGTTATATGTTTTAATTCGTCTTTAATTATTGTTATATTTTACAAAGAAAGGGAGTATAGTAAAAACTTGGTTTTTATGGGTTAGTGTTGTGTACTTGGGAAGTATGTCCGATAGAAGAAGGAATATTGAGAAAGATATAGAAAGGAGACTGACTGCCGGGAATAGGGTGAACGGTGCTTCGAATGCAATAATTTCAAATAGAAATATGTCTACCGAGGCAAAACTAGCGGTACATTAGTTCTGGTACCGACACTAATGTACGGAGAGGAAGCCTGGAGCTGGCAGAAGAGGAACGAAAGTATATTGAATGCAGTGGAGACGAGATCCCTCAGACGTATGTGTGGCAAATCCATATACGATAGAGTAAAGAAAGAAGATATTAGGAATGAATGTAAAGCTTATCGTAGCATAATACATAGAATAAAAATAGGGTCGCTCAGCGAATGAATGAGGAAAGAATGGTAAGAAAGATATATAATGCAAGTGTTGATGGCGCCAGAAAGAGAGGGCGACCACGGAAGACGTGGCATGACCAGATTAACCAGATACTGGAAGATGGTCCTGTTACAAGCCTCAACAACCGTCGAGCTTGCATGCGCAGATGTATGAATGTAAATGAAGCGAAAGTTGTATGTCAGGACAGAAGAGTATGGTGCTCTATCCTCTCTGCCTACCCCAACGGGGAAACGGCATGATGGTAAGTTAGTTAGTTAGTAAATAAGGTGAAAAACATTAACTTTGTTGCAAGTATGTAAAGTTTATTAATATTTGTATATTTTACTACTTATGTAATAAGTAGTAAAATATACAAATTCGGGAGCAACAAAATCTCTCATCGATAGATGACGTATTAAACCGTATAATAGTAAAACATAAAAAAATTATTGAGCTCGCATAGGGTGTTAATGTTTTTCAACTTACGAAGGGGCATGCTTTGGTTTGTGCAGGTTGTAATTAATAATGTACGCAAGGTAAGATAACAAATGAGATAACTACATTTTAAGCAGGATCCTAGAGTACAACCACACGTTTTAAATGGCATTCAATACGATACACATTTACATCGTGAATCCACAGAGGGGAAGATGTCTATGTTTTGCGCAGGATGCTTGAGTTAAAATGCTTTTATCACGTATTCATGTTGGGGCGAGGCAGTTTTGAGCAGGGTCCTAAAGAGTAGCTGTGCAAAATTTGATTGCTTTAAATTTATAACACTTGTTATATCGTGAAAAGGTGGAGCGCAGCCAAGAAAATAGGGGAAGGGGGTGGGGGGTGCGTAAGTTCCTAACAATTATTTAAACGGGCATACGTTAAGAGTAGAATAGGATATTTGATACCCTTCTGGGGAACCGGAAACAAAACAAACCTAAACAGACTCCAACGACAGCAAAACAAAATATTAAAAATGGTTTATGATCTGAAATACCGGACACCAACTGAAACTGTACACCGTATAACACAACAATTAAACATCGAAAGCATTACTAAAATCGAAACACTTAAAATCATTCACAGACTAGCAATTGGCGAAATACAAGACGAAGACATAAAATTAGACAAAATACACGAAAAACACCAACGCAACACTAGAATGGCTCAAAACTATCACATAACACACGCCAAAACAAAAACAGGACAATCCCGACTAATTTGCAACGGACTAAAACTATACAATGACCTGCCACAACGGACCAAACAACTGACCACTGACAAATTCAAAACAGATGTGACAAAAATATTAAAACTCGGCCAACTATAAAGAAATGACTTTGTATCTAAATTATATTATTATATTTTCTTATATTGATTCATGTAAAAATGTTACCCATAAACCTCTTAGGTTTCCATTACCTTTTAAATAAAAAAAATAAAAATTTGGTTTAGATCGATCAAAGCATGAGGGGTTGTGCAGAAATCAGATACACATTCAGTTTTATAGTAGAGACAGTAAATAGTCTACGGTTAGGGGGATGTTAGTACAAGTAGACAAAGTAGCACCCCGTTAGCGTCAAATAAGGTCATCCGAAATTTAGTGCTTTAGAACTTGGTCGAACTTTTATGATTTTCGAGAAATGAGCGCTGTGTCATAAATATTCAAGCTATTGTGATAAAATTTGGCAAACGTATGCTGCGATAAAGAAGCTAGCAAAACTTCTCAGTAGTTAATCAGAAAAGAATTTTTTTTGCTAAAATTTTTGTTTCTGATATAAAATAAGAGCTATGAAGGTAAAAAAATGTTGTATCGACGATGCGAACACTTTTTTTTGTAGGTCGCTAGTAACCGTAACCGTGTACTTAGAATTTAAATGATTAGCCTTTTATTTAATTGACTAGGTTCGTGAGCACTTTTTCCAGTCATAAAGGCGAATGCCGAGAAAATTTTTGAGTGAACTGGAATTAACGAAATATGTAATGTAATTAGACAGGATACAAGTATAATATATTTAAAAATCGTTCTAATGTCATATGCATTTTAACTCAAGTATTAATTTCATTACTGAAAACGTTGTTTATCTTTGGTTTAATATAAGTTGAATAAAATGATAAAAATCTTGCAGCAAAAATTGAAGGTAATTTTTTTACAAGGTTTTTATCATTTTATTTAAGTTTTATTGTAGCGAATGAATTTTTCATAATCGAAATAAGTTACCGTAATGATAGTATAACTTATTGCAAAAATAAGTCAGAAATATTGAAAAAAATAAAACTTGGGTATTGCATATTTTCATGACTAGTGGTATTAGGACATGGTTGCTTGAACATTTTCGACTCATTATCAAAGTAGCAATCCACCTATAATGTTTTTGCTTCTAGCTACGTGACATTACAGACATGTATTTTTACAAGTGAAAAAAATTATGCTTAAAAAAATTCATTGCACGCCATGATGTAGATAATATATGTCTGTGGAAAATATATGATACATAAGGAATGAAAAAAAAGGAAATGTAAAGCTGAACTTAGCAAAGCACAGGATTAAAAAGGGTCACTTAGGTGTTTTGATCATGAAGATTTACACTGAGAAAAAGAAAAACACGATAAAAAATTAGATACTAAGGTAACAATGTTAATCAGATACTAAATACCAGGGCTCAATATCTGAACTGAACCGAAAACCGAAAAAAAACGGTTATTTTTGTTGGAACGAAAACCGGAGCTAGTAAAATATTCAGTTCCTCATGTTCAAACACACGCGTTTACACAATCTTAGGCCCGAATACAGAGTCAATACTTGAGTGATTTAAAGGTTAAAGTACACCTTAAAAGAGTAAATTTGTATTGTAAATTACGCTTTAAAAGCGTACCTTAACCTTTAAATCATTATTGACTCTCTTTTCCGGCCTTACTCTTCATTTCAGTTTCCTTGTCGCAACTCGTCTCACGCGAAAGAGAATTTGATTTGATTTTGTCTTCACTTTCCTTATACAGAATAAATAATCATATTACTATCATATATTATATACTCGTAATTATTATACTCTTAATTAATTATTATTATTTATATTGTATTATTGTATTTTATTTTTATTGTATTATTGTATCATAATATATGTGCAATTTATTTGGTATGCTTAATATAAAAAAGTTTTTTTTTGTATTAAGCAAAAGCAAAAAAAGCACTCGGTGCTGAAACCGAAAAACGACATTTCTTCCAGAACTGAGATATATATATATATAAGTGTGGTGTAACAGAGCTAGTCCACAATACTATATAGGTGGATTTCGTCTTCGATTATTAGTCGAAAATATTCAATCATGACCTAAATCAATAATTATGGTGATATGCGATATTAAAATTTGCATTTTTTCAATATTTCTGACTTTTTTTGTAAAACATTGAAGTACCATTATAGTAACTTTTATCAATTATTAATAATTTATTCGCTCCAAAACAAGTCAAATAAAATGATAAAAACCTTACAAAAATATTTTCGAATTCTGCATAATTTATTATTTTATTTGACTTGCATTTATGCGGAAAAAAAATCATCATAAGTTATTGTAATGATAGTTCAACGTTTGGCAAAAAATAATAAGAAATAAAATGTTGAAAAAAATGCAATTTTTTATATCGCATATCTTCATCACTATTAATTGATAATAGGTCATGGTTGCTTGAAAAGTATAGTAACATATTGTGGACTAGCTCTGTTACATCCTGTATATATGAATAATGAATACATATATTTAATTGGACCGGAACGAAAACCGAATTGAAAAAAATAATTATTTGCTATAAATCTATTAGTAACATAGCTCTAAATTTACTATCTGGAGTTCGAATTTCAACCCGTGTGTATCATCAGGGTCCACTCTGTACTAACTACTACAATGTAGTACTACATTATATTGAAGTGTACACTTCACACCTTTTGAAGTGTAGTGCACACTACAAAGTAAACACACTTCAAAGTTATTTAAAGTACATACTTCAAATAGTACATTTTATTTTAAAGTGCACACTACAAACTACGCATTTGAAAACAAATATTCAAATAGAAGTGTGATGTAGTACTTATGAAGTGAACTAATGAAGTGCACACTTTGTAGTGGTGAACGTGTGTTGTAGTCTTCATTTTGAAATGTAGTTCTTCCCTTCGCTACGTTAGACCAGTTAAATAGTTATACACATTTTTTATAACAAACCATATTTTTTTAAAGAAAATTTTAAATATCATAAAAGTCTTACAGAATAGCACGTTATTAATATTATAGTATTAATTTTAGTATTAATAATTATTATTATTAATAAGTATTAATATTATAGTATTAATAATTAATATAATATTAATATAATAGTAGCCATGTTAATTAATAATTTCCTTAGCTTAAGAGAAATAATAAAAATAAATCAAATAGAACGATGGGTGGGTCCTCAAAACCATAAAATGTCCGTTTCGATTATTGAAATAAATGTTTTAAGGCAAAAAATTTAATGCATGTAACGAGCGTTTGCGAATAAGAGATTTCTGGATCATTTTTTACATTTGCTTTTTTTTCTCGTACCTTGGTTATGTCTTCAAAGTGTAGTATCTAATGCTCTATGAATATAAAATAAATAATTGATCACTCAATATTTATATTTTATTACTTCTTAAGATTCATGCAGTCTTACATATACATTAAATTTTTTTATAATATGCATATACTTGTTAAACTTATAAATATTTTACTCGACATCTTTTTATGAAAATATATTTGGGTTCAATATAATTTGAAATCACTTTATTTTTACTCCGTGTTTTCAAAGTATTCTGCGTATTTTATACATCATATAATTTTGCATTTAAATTTATTCAAATTTACATTTCTTAATTTTTTATGTGTTATTAAAATGATTGCACAATTTCCACTGTGTCCTGTTACTGCGAAAATGTGTTTTTTTTTAAATACGAGTATTAATTCCTCTTTCAAATGCGTTATTATTATATTAATTAATGATACAATTTGTCAATTTTATATTAATAAATATGATATAGTATACGGTAATATTAAAATGAAATAAGAGGCGTAATAGCAATGCATGCGTAGACGGTATTTCGTATCTACTTATTTCTCGTTGGTATCCGTCTACAAAAATGGAATAATCCAAGACTATGGTCCCGTTGTTCATACAATGAAAATAAGTATTTCACTATATAATTTAATGTCCTGTTAATTTAATCTAACTAAAATAATCGTAATCTAAATTAAACAAACCAAACCTAATAACCTAACCTAACCAAACCTAATAACTAACCAAACCAAACCTAATAACCTAACCTAACCTCATATATTGCCTATGAAATGTCAAAATATGCAGTCCATTTTTCGAAACTTTAAAGTGTAATATCTTATTTAATACTTACTTTTTAAATGTAAATTATCTTTCATTTTGTTATTAGCACATTCAGTAATATAGTGAAATAATCATTTTCGTTATATATGCAATGGGACCATTATCTTGGATTTAGCCACAAAAATATACGAACCACCCGCAGAGATACCCGTAGGTAACAATTAAATATTAACCCGTGAACGAGCCTGCTATAAAAGGTTACAAAATTATCTTATACTATATTAAACAACCCGTTTTTCACATTTTGTAAGATCATCTGTCAAAAAATATTCTATAAACGACTAGGGTACTAAAGAACTATTGTTAATTATAAGTAAACCTAGTAGGCACTTGCGTAATATAAAACGTCTAAAGTAAATTGAGTTTTACATTTTTTTTTTTTAATGAAATCAAACTTATAATTTCACACAGCCCAAAATGTAAATTAATTTTAAAAAATCTCACATTATTTCTAACGTTTTGGAAGTTTCCGATAAAACATATATAATGTTTAAAAATATAAAATTTGTAGGGGAAACATTTTTCCAATAGGAAACGCAATGGCCACTCAAACGTAACAAAATTAATTACGTATTATTTATGACATTGCTACTTAAAACAACTAATTCAGTAAATAAATCTGTTCTATAAATATAACTTAAGTTAGAAAATCAATAATTATAAATTTAATAATAATTAGTCATAATTTAAACTTACCGGAAACATTTTCGTAGTAAACAATCGTTCCTTCACTCACAATCAAAGGGCACACAAAATGGCCGGCGTCTAACGAAATGAAATATTAATAATAATTATCCTTATTGGCTACCGTATTTATGAAAAAATACTTAACAAAGTGACTAAACGACACCCTTTCGGGATATTATGTACGCAATTATATAAACAATTACTGTATCAATCTACAAGAGTCAATGTCAAAGCGTGCAACCTCAGCGAAATCTATCTGTATACTGAAATGAAAACATCGCTAATTGCACGCGTGAATAATAACTTTTCTAAGGTAGGCCGCTTTTTAGTTCCAAGAATTGTCGCCCAGGGTGGTCGGTACATCTCGAATGTTGTCATATCCCCAAAAACAAAATTGTAATATTACAATCGTATTCTTTTCGAAAGTAATGCAAATATTTCGCACCTTCGATAAAATAGAATAATAACTCGATAAAGCATTATTTAAATATATATTTAGAGTTGTCGTGAATGCTATTTTATATCGCAAAATAAATTCATTTTATTATAAAAATGTCATGAAAATTTCGGGTGTTTGGTCGGGATGAAATAAATGTTAAACGTTGGTTTACAAGCCTTTTTTGATCGCATGGTACAAATAAAAGGCAAAACATGACGAAAGACAAAATTTCAATGGTTTCATTAAAAATTTATGATAAAAATTCATACCGTTTAATAATAATAAATGAGCAGTTAAGTAAACGGCTATCGCCGATTGCTTGCTGCTGGGTCTTGCGGGCGGCTGTGCCGCGCGGCCATAAGTGGCCGCTGTGCGGCCATTGTTCAATTGACTGTACTAGTGGCCACTGCGCGGCTATTAATATCTGCTATTAGTTATCATTCATAATATAGATGATGATCTGTCGCCGCGAATGCTATCAATGTTATAAATGCTAAAATGTTTTAAATAGCGTTCGGTCGAGGTAAAACGCTCCGCTAGTACTACACCACCTAAGATACGTCGTCTACGTATTCACTGTAACCCTCGCCCTATAAACTTAAATTAGCACTAAACCTTCACATGATATAGCTAGAAATCAAACAAGTGAATTCACATATTTGGGTAGCAACATTCCCCAAGATGGCCGCTCAGAGGCAGACATCATAAGCAGAATACAACAGGCAAGAGTCGCCTTCAACAAAAAATCCAATATCTTTAATCCACCAACGTTGATTTAAAGGTTAGGAAAAAATTGATTAAAACTCTTGTCTGGAGTGTGCTGATGTATGGCAGCGAAACATGGACCATCGGCCAGAGCATATCCGGGAGGCTAGCGGCCTTTGAAATGTGGTGCTACAGGTGCATGGCGAGAATCCATTGGTCAGAACATATCCGAAACGACGAGGTGTTGAGCAGGGTGGGCGAAAAGAGGCAGCACCTGAACAGAATCGCCCAACGACGTGCAATTTGGATAGGCCATAATATAAGGCTTCCGGGCCTGCTTTTTACCATCGTCGAGGGAAATGTTGAAGACAACAATCGTAGAGACCACCCGAGATTAAGCTACGTAGACCAGATTATCGGAGATGTGCGCTGTAGCACCTACCAAAAAATGAAGAGGCTGGCAGGTGATAGAGTGGAGTGGAGAAAGTGAGTGCTTGTTGCAAACCAATCCTAGGATTGCAACCCAATCCAATCATCATTGTTTGGATGAGAAGTTTAGATTTTACGATCGTGTTTTTGCAAAAACAAAATAAAACTTAGATAGGTTTGTTGATTTTTCACTGATACTCTTACAATCTCAAACTGAATTCCACGATAGCATAGCTAGTTATAAATAAACATCATAAGACTAATTCTGACTGGGGATTTAAATGGGTGGTTTGGAACTCGGAGAGATGCCTTCGAGTCCGCTCTCGTATGTTTGGGGATGGAAGGACGAATGAAAATGGCGATAGTTTGCTAGAAGTGTGTTTGTAACGGAACCTTTTTGTACCAAATACCTTTTTTGAACACAAAGGAATCCAACTTGGGAAAGAGGAAATGAAAGGTCCATGATCGATTTTATTGTAGTCGACTGTAGATTAAGATCCCCTTCTGTTGACACCAGGGTGTTTTGGGGTGCTGAAATTGAAACAGACCACTTTCTTGTTGTTTCGAGAGTGAATCTGTGGCTCTGACTAGAGTCAAAATCGAAGGATATCAGGGAAAATTTTGAAAGAAAAGCCGTTGAAAGGTTAAATGAGAAGAGTATGGAAGAGCTTAATATTGATACTGCATGGGAACATATCAAACAGGGTTATGAGTCATCCAAGGAAGTATGCGGTGCGGACCGTCCAAGGAAGGAAGAAAAGAGATGCATGGTGGGATGGTAAGGTTAAAGAACTTGTGAATGAGAAGAAAAAAGCGTGGTGTAACCTCTTAGCAACGAAAAATGTAAACGTGAATAGATACATGCTAGCAAAGAATTCGTACGTTGTATGTAAGAGTAACGTAAAGCAAAGAGTGAAAGAAAGAAAGAAGCGTTTGAGGAAGGACGAGGAACTAATATTTACTCAGAACATCCAAGAGAATATCGAGGTCTTTTGGAAGGAAGTTAAAAAGTCTCGAAGTGGCACGAAAGGAGGTAGTGTGAATGCTATAATGTATGAAAGCAACGGGAATGCGAGTGAGGATGCCTTTGAGGCGTCCAGTGGATTTATAAATGGTGATGACAGTGTGAATGAGATGACTGTGGAAGAAATCAAAATTGCATTGAAACATATGAAGAATGGCAAGGCTGTGGGTTATGACAATGTTACTGCCGAGTACATTAAGGGTGGTGGTCCTGAAATTCTCACGTGGCTTCATAGACTTTTCAGCCAATGTCCAGAGAACAGACACACTCCAATGGATCGGAAAAGAGCTGTTATCATGTCTATACAAAGGAAAAGGGTCGCGAAGGGACTGCACAAGCTATCGGGCCATTGGCCTGTTGAGCTCTGTTGGCAAACTGTATGTGAGAATTTTGATAGAAAAAATGAGGATGACAGTGAATTGTACCCACCGCTTACCCAGGACCGTTCTAAGAGCAAAAGTTTCCATATCGGTCCTACTCAATCGTCTCCAGGTTGACATTTTTTTTCAACTAACAAGCAGGACCGTACTGCTCCGCACCGGTCGTATAAACCGTTGCGAAGTGGCACGGCGCTCGAACAAAACCATTCACTTTTGTCATTGATGTCATCATCATCAAAGTGAGGATGACAACGAAGGAAAAAGTATGGGATATTGTACATCCCAGGAGCCTTCATGAGTGGAAGAGGATTCATGGACCAGATTTTTTCACTGCGCCAGATGACAGAAAAGTTTTTGGCAAAGAACCAAAAATTTTTTTGTGCTTTTGGAAGGTTTTGTCTGAGTACGGGGTGGAGAGTAAGCTCATACAGGCAATTGCATCAGGGAAGTAGAGCTTGCGTGATAATTAATGGGTCATTCACATCATGGTTTGATATTACAAAAGGTGTCAAACAGGATGCGTAATGTCATCATGGCTTTGTATATGGACAATTGTATGAAAGAACTGAAGGAACTAGAAGTAGGAGTGAAAATGGACGGGCTCACTATATCCTGTCTACTATACCCAGACGATGCAGTATTGGTGGCTAACAGTGAAAGTGATCTTCAGTGCTTGGTTTCCAGGATGTCCGATGTATGCATGCAGAGTGAACTTATGATGAATGTCAGCAAATCGAAAGTGATGGTGTTCGAGAGAAAAGAAAGAGTGACTAAGTGTGATGTAATTGTAGTCAACGAATGCTTAGAACAAGTGAATGAGTTTGTGTATTTGGAAAGTATGTTTAGTAGAGACGGCAAGACTGAGAACGATATCGAAAGGAGAGTGACTGCGGGTAATAAAGTAAATGGTGCTCTGAATGTAATTATGACCAATAAAAACCTGCCAAAGGAAGTAAGACTTGCGGTACATAATGGCGTTCTAGTGCCAACTATGAAGTATGGGAGTAAAGCATGGAATTGGCAATAAGGAATGAAAGTAAACTGAATGCGGTGGAAATACGATCACTAAGGAAAATCTTTGGTCGATAGGAGTGAGGAATGAACAAATTAGAAGTGAATGTAATGCTGGCTGTAGTGTGGTAGATATGATAAATAAGGAGTGCTGAGATGGTTTGGTCATGTAGAACGTATGAGCGAGGAAAGCATGGTTAAGAAAATGTATAGAGCAAGTGTTGAAGGTAACAGGAATAGAGGGCGTCCGCGAAAGACCTGGCAAGATCAGATTCTACAAGTATTGGAGGATGGCCCTGTTAAAAGCCTCAACAACCGTAGAGCATTGTATGAGAAGATGTATGAATGTAGCCGAAGTAAAAGTAGTGTGCCAAGATAGAGGAATATGGCGGTCTGTCTTCTCTGCCTACTCCTGCGGAAACGGCGTTATGGTTAGTTAGTTAGTTAAGTTTCTAGTTTACATGACAGATGACATGAATAGAAGATCTCTATAAAAAAAAACCTTGTAATTTATAAAAAAATTTAAGTTTCCTAAGTAAAAACATGTTACCAATATCAGTTACATTTTTGTACATTTAATTCGAAATCACATTTTATTTTATATGTGGCTCTATTTGATCGGATGTGCGATATGCGTATGTACCCAACAAGTTTGCTTCCTGATTTTTTCTGAGAATTTCGGCGTCGTAGGAACAGCTTCATACTTCTGTTTAAACACACATTAGATTTTTGGGATTTGTAAAATACTTATTTTGCAATCTGATTATGGGAGGGAGTTCGCGAGTCATGAACATTCTCATTGTATCTTCTGTGTCATCTTCTCCTTACCTTATATTTATTCTAGTAATTCATTGTAATAATGTGGTTTAAATATTCTAATGCGACGTGTCTTGGAAGATGACGGAAATTATGTACGCTTGTCCAACAAGAACCCTTTTAGTAGCATCGTCACACGTTCCTCGATCTATTCTAAAAATAAAAATGTTGTTATTTTGATGATTATTACCCCAACACTCGAAAATAAACGCGACCCAGATTTACGAGAGTCCGCCGCGAAAGTGTAAGTTCATTGGGCCCAACGACGAATAGTTAGAGTAATGAGGATGGCCCAGGACTGAGACACGTGAAGACGCATTGCAAGCCGTGTCTCATCTGACTGAGGCCTCTACATGGCATAGAATAAGTATGAATTAGAAAAAAGCTTGTTGGCTTAGTAATTAAGGCGCAATTCTTTTAATGATCCAGTGGTCAGGGATTCGAGCCGCGGTCCAGGAGACAGAGTAAGTACTGTTTTCAAAGCAATAATAACGAAAATACTAAGAATATTAATTTGACACCACAGACCATAAATATGTTTACATATACAGGGTTATTTGTAAAACATTAATAACCTCGCAGGACTATATTCCTGCATTGATAATGAGTCGAAAATGTTCAAGCTATTACGACCTAATATCAATAGTTGTGGAGATATGCGACATCAAAGTTTGCATTTTTTTCTCAATATTTCTGACTTATTTTTTGTAAAACGTTGAACTATCATTACAGTAACTTATAACGAATATGAAAAATTCATTCCCTTTAATACAAGTCAAATAAAAAAATAAAAACCTTAGAATTCCAAATGGAAAATTTTCAGGGTTTTTTATCATTTTATTTAACATGTATTGAAACAAATGAATTTTTCGTTCGAACACAAATACATGAGTAAATAGCTGTATAAATTTGGATTTGGAATTCCTAACCAAAGAGAAGATATTTGAGATCAAATTTGCCAGTACGGCAAAACGCCAATTTCATATGTTAGGACCTAATATATGTATATATATATATATATATATATATATATATATATATATATATAGATATATATATATATATAGATCTATATATATATATATATATATATATATATATATATATATATAACTAACACACTGTCTGGTTTCACGGCCGGTTTCAGTACGTTTGATTTGTTTAAAAAATACTATGAGCTTGTTAATTTTGAAACAGTTATGAAAAAGTATAATGCCTTAGTAGCGCTTCGTTACAAAAATACGTTTTTATTGAAGAGAATCGTTTTGGAAAGAAATTAAAAAAAAACAACAATGTACCTAGGTATACGTAAAAAATACGTTTTTTTATTAGGCGATTTAATTACGCAAGAATAAATACTTAAACTGTATTATAAATGTGTCTTAAATATACGCGAGATGGGACATACTTCCGCGCTGCCCCAAGTCCCCTCACCCAAAGCACAGGTGAAACACGTCACCCGAGCACTGTGAGTGTACATATCTATTTAAAAAGAATATTGACAATTTTTTTCTATGTTTATTTTGAAAATGTATTGCACGCTTCCGGATACGATAAAAATAGTATTTCATTAAGTAAATTTTGCCTGGCCGCGTGGCTCCCTTACAGCGAAAAGATAAAATCAATATGAAGGTGTTTGGGGAGAAGAACGTGTTCAGCGCGGCGGAGGTGGACCGAAGTACATCTCGGACCCTGAGTGCCGGAGTATATAACCTGGGTTATTAGTTCCATTCGTCAGTTTGGAGTTATTCCCGCCATTATTCCAGCTGAAACCCTCGAGCGCCTGCTCCACTATTCTATCAAAGCAGATGGTATCGTGTGTAATAAATTCTTTTTACCATAGCTCATTTGGAATAAAAAATAGCCGTGATTAATTTTTCTTTTCGGGAGCGGTCGGCCAATTTGTGAAGTAGAATATTTATGGCGCCGCGAGAGATGTGTTTCCTCCAAAAACACCTTCGTAATATTATCGTTTGTCATGTCAAACAGTCAGCGCTCGGCGGTAGATACACCCCGTGTCATCACTCCTTAATTAAGACGCCTGTACTTAGGGCAGGTAATCCGCCCACCTGTGTCAAGGTATTTTTAAGTGTTATGTGTCTCAGAGGACGTTGTACGATGGAGACAGCGAAGGAGGGACAGATATGTTCATGCCCAGAGAATGGACAGCACTAGACTCCCTTACATTGTACTACATAGTCAGCCTCATGGAAGTCAGCTTCACAGTCAGCTTCACACGCACGTACAACAGCACGCACGATTTCAAAGAGAGTTGATGAGCATTAAAGAGCATGCAAACTCGGTCACCCGGAAAAATCGGCATTGGCCGAGCACTTTCTAGATACGGGCCACCATTTTTCATTTGAGCCGAAAATCTTAGAAAAGCCCAAAAGTCACCACAGGCGTCTGGTCAAAGAAGCAATTGAAATATACACGCACCCGCTAAACATTAATAGGGATGACGGTCTTAAGTTAAAAACATCGTGGTATCCGGCGCTGCAGGATAAATCAAATCTACGATCCGCACAGTCCGACATCCGTTAGTAGATACATAACACACTACATCAAGACACACTCCTTGCTTTCGACACGGTACTGTAATCCAGTATTTAACATAACACAAACTTGGAGACACCCTGACTTTGGTACGGTATTGCAAGGCAATACTTAACCTACATTTCAACACTCACTCATCACATCAGCCCTGATGATGGACCCTGCAATGGGATTCGAAACGTTGGCCAGAGAGGTCGCATATACACGGCAGAATATCCCAGAAAACTATACACAGAAGAGGCGCTATCCTCTGGAGATTCTTCCCCATCTCCGAGCCAATTCTATTTTTCTAACTCTTCTTAATAGGGTGAGAACCTTAAGTTTTTTTTAAGGGTTTTACTTCCATACATAGTCAATTTACCAAGCCAACGTTTCGAATCCCATTGCACTGTCCATCAGCTCTTTAAATTGTAAATTATCCTACTCTTTAGGTTTTGAAGAAATAACTAAATCTGAAACCAGGTGTAGGCAAAGTCTTGGCATTTGTTGTCTTCATTGTATCAGTTTTAATCCCGAATATTTTGTTGGAATATTGTGCAAGTATTTGGTTGAATTTTCAGGTAAACAATATTCAATCCATTATGACGCGATTAATACTTAATACTTAACCCTTATAACTCCAACCAAACAATCTCTTTTTGGCTGTGTGTTTGATTTTGTTGGAATAAAATCTCTTTCATTACTTTGCTGGGCACATTGTTCGTGTAGGTTTAATGTAAAAGTACTTTTTTTCAGTTGGCTAAATAGCGGTGAAGTAATCTCCATTCAATGCGAACCACGTAGCACATTGACGAATGAAGAGAAATGATAATATTAAACTCCAATTCCAATTTACTCTAAAATCCTCGATTTCGTGCAATTCTTACTGCTCTACCAGCTCGTGATTCAACTGTGCAAAACAATGAATAAAAAAATATAAACATCTGAATCATTTAGGTTAAATCATTTTTGAGAGTGTATTAAAATCAAGATAATATTACTCATATTTTTAATATTTAAAGCATTACCTGTGCGATTAGGAATTATAACAGAGTGTTAGTTAAATACCAGATTTTAGGTCTACCGGTTTCGAGACGTACCGTCAGGACCAACACTTCACTACTGTGTTCACAACACTATATACCACAACCATAGTACTGTTAACCTTTCACCAATATTAATCACGTGCGTGTTAATCTTGTCAAAGACTAGCATGCACTAACTTGCCTACAGAACGATCATGCATCTACAAGGGAGAGGGAGTGAGAGGGGGCGGGTCTAAAGTGGGTGTTACCAAATCTTTTGTGAAAGTTAAATTGTGCAAAGGGCTGTTTGGAAAATTGATTTGGTTATTTATTAGAGGTGCTTTATAAAGCAAGTTAGGCATGCTAGTCTTTGTCAAGATTAACAGGAATGTGATAAACATTGGTGAAAGGTTAACAGTAGTATGGTTATAGTGTATAGTGTTGTAGTGTTGGTCCTGAATAAGAGACGGGTACGTCTCGAAACCGGTAGACCTAAAATCTGGTAGTGGTTTATACTAATTTAACTAACACTCTGATATCAAGATATATTGTAGATGTATCATAAAGACGAAGCTATATTTTTATCCGGGAAAGGAAGGTATGGAAGTCCTTTTGGGTGTTCATAGGGCTTACGACCTATTATACAATGTAACGTTCACCATTTCCACCCATGATAGACTACGACATCTATCAAATTTTTGGAAATTGTATTAGGTATGTGTTTAACCTACATAAACTGTTTCATATGTGAGATATTATTATTACAGCTTTCCCCCGTACAAATATAGCTACGTCTACAACTAACTATAATATATCTCGAGTAATGATGTCCCCCTGAGGATAAAATCCAGTATTGTGTTCTTAAAAATTTTGGGCACCCTCAAAATATTCAGGGTATTGAAATGTTATGCATGCGTTCAAATATATTTTTAATGTACATATCGTTTATTTTATTTTGTAAGATTCATTTATGAACATTCTCACACTTCCGTGCGCCACAACGATGTTGACTTACTACGAGTATCAAACTACTGTCTCTCTACCGATATTATCTCGCCCGATTGTGTTACTTTTCCCTAAGTTTGGCGATCTCGAAGATATTTTGTAATATTATTGTACGCAAGATGTTTCTGCTCGAACGTTGTCGAAATCTCGCAATATCAAATATTTATTTATCTTCCTGCCAAACTGTTTCGAACACGCCTCGCAGTCGATCCCCGCTGTAAGTTAACGTCCAATACTTTTATTCGTAACTTAACACCGGAATTACAAGTGTTTGGAAAAGATTTACTTTTTCTCGGAGAAAAGTCGTAGCGTTAATGGTTTCTGCTGTACTTGAGACAATTTGTTGGTTATTCAACGTAGACAGTCGGAAATTATAGACCACAGGCCGTCACGAATCGCGTTAATTAGATTTGAAATGTATTAATTCGTGGTATCATAATTAGTAAATTTAAAAATGGGTACGGATAAAGCTCTATTCTTACATTACAGCAGTTTAAATACAGACAGTATTATAATATATAATATAGTATAAGAAGATAAATCGAGTTTAATTTACATTTTATTTAAATCGACATGCCTGCTGTAAAGAAGCCGAAAGCGTTGTTTAAAAGCGGTGTACTGTGGACTTGTGTGAAATTTGGCTTATGGTGAAGTAAAAAAAATCGCCTAGAGGCGTTCGAAATGTGGATACATCGTAAAATGTTAAGGATATCTTGGACTGACATGACTAGTAATGTTGAAGTTTTACGTAGAGCAAATACAAACAGACAGTTACTCAACATAGTAAAGCTCCGTAAAATGTCATATTTTGATCATATAATGAGAGGCGAAGAATACTCCATCCTTCAGCTCGTCATGAAGGGGAAGATTGAGGGTCGCAGAGGGGTCGGAAGGAGGCGGCATTCCTGGCTTCGAAACTTCCGAGAGTGGACCGGGATAAGAAGCGTGGAAGAGCTGTTCCGCACTGCCCTGGACAGGGAAACTTTCTCCCAGATGATCGCCGACGTCGGGGGGACCCGACAGGGCACATGAAGAAGAAGAAGAAGGTGAAGTAAAAAATCGGCAGGAAAATAAGTTATTTTCCAGTGCAACACCGACATATTGACACAATTTTAACTGTCTAGTTTTAACAGTCCAATTAAATCTTGGATTACGAGCGTATTCGCTTTGGATAAAATAGCTTTCCATAAAATTTGTGAAAACACAGATTGTTCGTTCCACAACCCAAAAATATTCATACATTAAAACTTCAATACACTGTAGACACAGAAAGAGTTGCACAACATGGCGGAGTTCTCAAAACTCTGGACGTTTACAATAATTAGAAATTATTACAAGTGTCAAACACAAACGGTGGAAATGCCGACTAGTTAGGAAACGTCTGGAAACCCGACGCTGTATATAAACGGGAAGACGTCATTGCTGAAGACAGTTTATTGTGACAGTTCTGCGACCTTAGAAATGGATTCTAAGAAATCGGCGACTATTGCGAATTAAAAGACCAGCGAATTGCTGAGCCGGCCGGACGTGTGATAAGTGAGATCACAGAAGTGCGAATATTCTAGAAGACGAGTGTAAAGTGTATAAATACAGTGAAGATTCTCAAGTGAAGAGTGTGGAATTATGTAGTTCGAATTGCATGATACTGCTTTAATTAATTTCAAGTATTTCATCTGTCTCTTGATACCTTATAAATTTTTATTTTATTATTTTATAATTTTCATTTCTTTAATTTTGCATTGTGCATTTTATGATTATAATTGAATTATAAATCCCAAAAATTACGTTCAAAATCTATAACGAAAATAAAAACATAACATTGGTCTGAAAGGACGTGTCATTATGTTGAGCGATTTTTAGATTACGCCGTAAGCATAATATTTCTTGTCTACGAATTTCTTTCCGTCTATTCGCTTTTCAGTAGGGAAATTTTAAACATGAGATTACAGTTGAATAATATTACAGGAACGACAAAATATGTTGATCAAAGGAAATACTCGCATCTTTACTTGATTGCATTTTTCGCTCTTGAAACTTATTGACTCTGCCGTACATCCGATTTTATTGCAGCCGTTTCTATCATAAATCATAAAAATATATTTCTTAAATAATAAACTTTCTTAAAGTAAAAACAACCCCTTGATTAAAACATGCGTCATCCTAGAGAGCTGGCCCGATTAGATGTTACGGCAGTGCCGAGTCATTACAATCGCAACAATTGTTAATAAATCTGGTTTCAAGGATCATCGACTTTCTAGAAAATTCTAGAAAAAAAGTGAAGCTGATCTGCAGTATAGGTCTTTCTATTTAAGAAAAACAATCGAATTAGTATGTGTAAGCTGTGCGTACGAGGACGTAGTTTCTTTGTGTTGGTGTTTACAGGCATAAACACCAACATGCAAATTCGATTGTCTTTCTTTGGATGAAAAAAATTCTACCTGGTGACCAGGGTGTCCGATGTATGCATTATCGTGACTAATTAGAACGTATAATATTCTTCATTCTATGAAGAATATTATACGTATTATAATATATATAATATATATCTATTTCATGATAAAACAATACCCCGTAAGCCACTTCATACAGATTTTATAGGGGAGGCAAAAACTGCATAATACGTAGATTCTTTACAATTAATATAATATGAGGAATTGCTTTAATGGAATAATAGACACAAATAATTGTTTTTACAAGCTTTTTCCATATTACATATCCACACATTTTAAAGACAAGTAGGTACACAAAAAAACTTGATTTTAACAAAAGTGTGGTATGCGAGGTATTGTCTCTTTATATTATATTCTTCATTCGCTAAGCAATATAGCACTCATGATAAAACAATACCCCGTAAGTCACTTCATACAGATTTTACAGGAGAGGCAAAAACTGCATACTTAGATTCTTTACAATTAATATAATATCAGGAATTGCTTTAATGGAATAACAGACACAAGTACTTATTTTTACAAGCTTTTTCCATATTACATATCCACACATTTTAAAGACAAATACACAAAAAAACTTGATTTTCGCAAAAGTGTGGTATGCGAGTTATTGTCTTATGATGAGCGATAGACATATTTTCCGACTGTAAACCAAATTTCAAAAATAACATTTTATTGCAAATGACAATGCAGCAGATAAAACAACTTCCTTGTGTGATTATACCTTGAATAATATAATAATGAAACATAACATGAGGTTAATAAGATAACATTATGTTATACTATCAAACACAAAATGTATGGGGATGTCATGCCTGAGTGCAAAATAAACTAAATAGTGAAATTCTGATGAATGTTAGAACAGATGAAAAATGACAAAGTGAACAATGAATGCTAAGAACAAGAGTACAAGTTTGTGTATTTGGGAAGTATGTATGTTTTACTTGGGATAGAAAGGCTGAGAATGACGTCGAGAGAAGAGTGACTGCGGGGTATAAGGTAAATTGTGCCTTTAATGCTGTTATGCCCAATAGCAATTTGTCACACGAAGCAAGACTAGCGGTCTGGTGCCAATGGTATGAAAGTGAAGCCTGGAATTGGCAAAAAAGAAATGAAAGAAGAATAAATGCGGTGAAAATACGGTCGCAAAAGCGCACGTGTGCACAATCTTTGTTCAATAGAGTGAGGAGTGAACAAATAAGAAGTGAATGCAATACTGGCTGTAGCGTTGTATGTAGAAAAAGAAAGGCTCGCTGAGATGGTTTGGTCATGTGGAACCCGTGATAATGTCATGTGTTCCATGATCTCGCTCACAGGTGGAACACATATACACAAGGGAAAATATAGTTAAGAAAATATATGAGGCAGCAGAAACAGAGGTCGTCCGCGAAAAGATCTGATATGATCAGATATCACAAATATTGGAGGATAGTCAGGCCTGTTAAAAGTAGAGGGTGCATGAGAAGATTTATGTGTGCCAAGATAAAAGAATGTGGCATTCTATCCTCCACTATCTATACCTGCGGGGAAACAGCACGATGGTTAATAAGTTTTGTACATTTGACTGAATTTACGAATATTTTTTCGGTCCAGAAAAACACATTCTTTGCAGGTATTATATAATAGTAAATTTTGTGTCTAAGATACGTGACGCGTTATTTTATTATTAATCTTATTATAGTAGAACGAAATCATGATTCATTTTGTCAATCAAACATGTAAATTTTAAATAATAGTATTTCTATCCACCCTATAATTACTATTCATCTAAGAAATCGATGTGGGTATTTTCGGAAAGATATATTTTTACTCTTATACACGGAGGACCAACTAATATCTGTTTACTTTAGGAGGGTTCGTGCTCGCCTGCCTCCTTGATCTGTCTGCTTATCCATCAAGTACCTAGACTTATAAATCCTAACGTTGTTAAGACCAATATTTTGGTAGTTTTCAGAAAAAAAAAATAGACTCGTAGCAGCCGTAAATGTTGCAACGATTTAAAAATTTCAAACTCGTTTGAATTGAGAATGCGATTTGTTGATGCAGAATGGGGGCTCAGTATAAGATTTTCTTAAATATATACAATAAAGCTCTATCCGAACTAGAATACAAAAAATATCTCGGACCAATCATAGAGAAACATCTTAAATGGACTAGGTGTACATATACAGGATTATTTGGAAAACATTAATAACCTCGCAGGACTATATTCCTGCCTTGATTATGAGTCGAAAATGTTCAAGCTATTATGATCTAATATGAATAGTTAAGGAGATATGCGACATCAAAGTTTGTATTTTTTTTTCAATATTTCTGACTTATTTTTTGTAAAACGTTGGACTATCATTACAGTAACTCATATCGATTACGAAAAATTCATTCGTTTCAATACAAGTTAAATAAAATGATAAAAACTCTGAAAAATTCCAATTGGAATTCGAAGGTTTTTATTTTTTATTTGACTTGTGTTAAAGGGAATTAATTTTTTAATATAAACTATGATGATAGTCCAACGTTTTACAAAAAATAATTCAGAAATATTGAAAAAAAAATTCAAACTTTGATGTCGCATATCTCCTTAACTATTGATATTAAGTCATAATAGCTTCAATATTTTCGACTCATAATCAAGGCAGGAATATAGTCCTGCGAAGTTATTAATGTTTTCCAAATAACCCTGCATATACATGGTGTGTTCAAAGATATCGAACCTTCGGTCGACACATTTATTCATACACACTATACTTAATAGTGTTGGTGCTCATTTCATATAGTTTTTGTTTTGCAATAAGTATTATTCGTTCCATTTTATTTCCATCGTGTGTGAAAGTGTTAACTCTTACAAAATAATTTCAAATTAAATCTAACAACATGACCTCTCGTAGGCATGAAAAAAGTGATAACGTACAAACGGATAAAAGAAATGTTGTGCTTTTTGAACAAAAATTTGCCGGTGGTAAATTTTAATTATTAAATCTCTTAGTAAGAAAAGAACAGTAATGTATTATTTATTACCTTGTTGAATTATTCGTATTCGTATTCGCCGAATAGTGGGCTTGTTATTCGTATTCATGAAAGTAGTATTCGCTGCATCACTAATTATTGTACCGCCTATTTTAAGAGTAAATTAAAAAAATAAAAACTTCAAACTGTAAGCAGAGAATCGACGTGCGGATCAGATCACAAGTTACCAAAAATCATATGTTTCTTTAGTTAAATTTCAATCTGAATTGCTTTAGAAATAGCGTACGCTTTATTGTCTTAATCGATAACCTCGATTAGTTTTTCATTTTAAAAATCGTTATCGTTATTAAAGTTTACCGCTGGGTCGCATGTCGGCCTGCAGCCCCAACATCCCCTCCGCGGCGTGACGTCATGTTTACAGGTGCGCCCTACGCAAGTTCACGCACACATTCAAATCCGATAGCCTTATTTAATAACAGTTTGTTCGAACGGCAACAGTCGTTATCACTAAAATTGAAAAATTCTACACCCTACATGCGGCACCAGCGTGTATTCCTAATTTTCGCATATTTAGAAGACCTTATCAATTAGAAAAGACACAGAGAAAAATGAAATCAACGAAAAAAATATTTTGCTGCTATCGGGATTCGAACCACGAATCTTCTCCCGTCCGGGGCAGGCGCGTTAATAAATTACGCTATAGCGGTCTCGTACATTTCCGTGAATATATTGACCTTCTCTGTAAGTCTCATTTATTAATTGATTAACATCTATTACCACGATGGTTTAGTGGCGAAACACTCGCCTAGTGATACAATGCTTGGAGATTTTTGGCTGGAGCAGTGGCGGAGAGCTGTGGCAATGGAAAAGCTTCATGATGTTGATAATACTATATTTAACTGAATGGGATTTTTTCGTAAACTTATTGTTGTATTTCGTAAACTTATAATCAAATAATAATTAAAATATATATAAAAACTAACCACCAAAACTAACCATTTTTTGAAATCCGTCAATAAGTGACTGAGAAATATATTATTTAAGTTTACGTATTTTAGACTTTGGCCACCCGTCACGTCATTTGACCTAGTCGAGATCCTCGCACTACTAGGTTTACCTCTTTCCATTTAAAAAAAGACAATCGAATTAGTATGTGTAAGCCGTGCGTACGAGGCACATTGTTTCGTTGTGTTGGTGTTTATACCCGTAAATACCAACACAACGAAGCAATGTGCGTCATACGCCGGCTTACACATACTAATTCGATTGTGTTTCTTAAATAAAAAAAAGGTCTACTAAGCAAACACCAGCGAACACAAGCTGCGTCGTTTAGGTTAAGTGACGTCACACGCTGGACTGTCGCATGAAACTAAATTATTTTTGAACTCCTATAACTATTTCATTTATAGAAATATTTTAATGATTCTTTCACATTTTTGTTGCATTTTACTTAAATTTTTATAATTAATACATAAAAAAATGATGACCGATGGTCGGTGGTTCGAGCACCACTCCAGGACATCGGTAGTCTCATTTTCACAGCACAAGCGTTTAGCTAAGTTTGAATTGTAATAATATTAATGCGAACACGGAATACGGATTGCATCTCTATTTTTATTAACAAAAATGAAAAGCTTGTTCAGTAACTTTTCATCCTGATACCTGATCAGAGACGCGCACGTTTACGGCCGACTGGACAAAAATTGCTTTCATCACTGGCGAACATTCAAAATATGTAAATATCTTATTATTTTTAATTATAAATTAATATTGGGAATCGTGTTATAAAAATGATTCGTGCAAAAATATAGATTGTATAAGTTATTTTAAAATCATGTAAATAAGGGTTGGGTGTATATTAACTAGCCATGCTGGTTAATCATGTGAAATTGCAAAGTAAATGAGTAACTTGCTGGTTTAGTGATAAGACACTTTCCTAGTGAGTTCGGAGGTTCGGGCCTCGTCTCAGGAGACACCCTAGGGATGGGTAAATGAAAAAAAATTATCGATATATATCGAATCGATATTTTAAAAAAGTATCGAAAATAATCGATATTATTTTTTCACAAATGTAAGGGGAAGAAGTTTAAGACGACCAAAACCGGAAAAAATATATCGATTATCCAAGAAAAAATATCGATGACCAAAAAAAAGGTACCCAAAAAAAGGTCGCCAAAAAGAAACTATCGATAGATCGAAAAAAAATATATCGATATATCGGGAAAAAAATATCGATATAATGAAAAAAATATATCGATATATCGGGAAAAAACTATCGATATATCGAAAAAAATATATCGATGACCAAAAAAAAAAGGTCGCCAAGAAAACATAAAAAGTTAACCAAAAAAGGTCGTCAAAAAAAGGTGACAAAGGTAGCAAAAAAGGGTTGCTAGAAAAAAATAAAAAGGTAACCAAAAAATATCCACATTTGATATATCGCGAAAAAATATATCGACGATAAATATCGATATTTTTCAAAAAAAATATCGATATATTGATATATCGATATTTTTTACCCATTCCTAAGACATTAAGACATCCTTTTTTAAAAAAATTGTAATAATACTCATGTGAGACGTACTCCGTGTCTATTTTAGAATACAGAGACTTCCTATTTTAAAAAAATAGTAAGAATACTCATGTGAGACGTACTCCGATTTCTATTTTAGAATACAGTGGTCTGAGATTTTAGCTTGTCCCAGGACACCTCCAAAACAAAATAAACCGAACTATACAAATTGGAGATAAAAAATTCTAAAATACAGTACGTAGTTTACCTCTAGTCCATTGAATCCGGATTCCAAGACAGCCGGATATTTGATGTTCGTACGTCATAGACAACCCTAGACACATTAGTATGTCGCTTTGTACGACCTTGCTGCCGTCTGTTTGTAGCAGCTGTTGAAACATATTGCAGAGGAAATTTCCTCTTCGTCAGCTGTTGCCTCTGATCTTCAGGACGAAGAGTTGAATAATACCGAAAGTCAAGAACTTTGAAGAGTACGGCATCGTTGGAGATTGAAAAAATCAGCTATATGGTTTTATTTTTGAGGGTTAACTGAGAAGCTGCGGCAAAAATTCGTAATGTCGAAGTATTGACCGACAAGAACAATAAGAAATCGTGAAAATCGGTGTCTACGGTTCGATCTCATCGAGACTAATCTGAAGATACGTCACTCATCGCTGCAGAACATGTAGACACCAGGACCTTTAGATAAAGGATTAAAGAGAGCATTACCGGGGCAAAACGCTCCGCTAGTACTACAATACCTTTCACACTCATCATCTACAACGAATTATGGGAGGGATAGTGCTATTAATCAGATGATAGCAAGATAAATTGAGCAATTTTTGCATATGTGGGGTATAAAGGCAAAGGCAGCAATATCCACATTAAAATGTACATAATTTGAGATTTTGTAGGAAACATAATTTTTGAAGAACTAGATACATAAAATCTAGAATTTAGTATATTCTTTAGTAATCCATTCAAAACATTTTTTAAATTTTTTGGATATTCCTTTGTTTGCTTTTATATCCCTCATATCGACATATTTAAAAATTATAATAAAATCCCAGAATTTAGTATTTAAGCATAAATTTTTTTTCACGTGTTTGAAGACTCATGCATTCGGACTTTTGGACCTCTTTTCTAGTCAAATATTTCTTATTTTTCTTCGTTCTCAGATCACGTCCAAAAATTGTTGGATGGAAGCGTCTATCAGCGAACAACGACAAGCCCTCTCAATCCTGTGTATCCAGATGCTTCGTACAATTATTTTTATGTTATCAGTCCAACGCCATGGGGAACGTTTCCAATCTCGCACGATGGATAAATCCGTAAATAATAATGAATGTATTATGAATAACCAAAAGAAAACTAACGCACAGTCCTATCTTGAATAAGTTCCCTTTCACCCTATCAGTAGTTTCTTTCGCATCCCCCACTATTCAACCCCATTTGGACACTTGACACCGAGGTAGGATTGTTTATAATTTGTAAAATTTATTTAGTATTAAGTGTACCCTGACGAAGGAACGTTGTTTCCGAAACCTGGGTTTTACGAAAAAATAAGTGGTGATAAAAATGTTAATCAATTAATCCAAAAAAGAGACTACATATAAGGTTGAAAATTTTTCGTTAACTTACCACAGTGCCATGGCGAAATTGGATAACGCGCCATTCCCGGATAGAATGTGAGGTCCGTGGTTCGAGTCCCGGTGGCATTAAAATATTTTTTCGTTAATTTGATTTTATCTGTATGTCTTTTCTAATTGATTGATAAAAATTGTTAAATAATTCACAGAACTGTGTTCTCAAATTGCAATTTCACAATAAGAATGTGTTTCCTTTAATATAAGTCAATTCGTTGAATTATATTCATAATAATTAATAACCACAAAGTAATAGAAAAATACAAAACGTATATAATAATTTCGTTGTTTGTCCGCTCGTCCGTCCGTTTGTCCGTCATAACGTCGTGTAATCATCATCACAAATCAATAAATTACACTAGGAATGAATACTAGATAGCCAAGTTATATTTTATTATATGTTACAGGGGTGGGTTTATTGCAAGTTGTCAATTTCTTCCAACCAGCCACACAATTTAGCATAATAATTGAAACATATTTCCGGAATACAGTGTTATAGTTCCATAACGAGACGCAGGGACGAGAAAAGGAGATAGACGGGGACAAGGAAGGATAAAACTAGGTTTTGGGTAAGGTAAAATTTATTTGGTCTGCTTTTGAGGGTAGTTATATTCTGTGCTGATGTGATATCTGTGCATAGTTGACTGAACGAGGAGCTGAAGAATTCAGTATTATGAACGGGGATGGATGCTAAAGTTGATACACACGATACAAGAGAAAACTCTGCAAACAATCTGAGAAAGGGGTGTCTCGCAGAAGACCTGATGCCCTTATCGCGTTACTCCAATCAAGTCACGTGATGTGCGCCGCAGCGTTGACACAGCGCCGTAAAAGTGGCGCAACAAAATAATAATTATAATTTAAAAACTACAAAGCGCTGTAAGGTCAAGAAGAATGAATGAAAACGCTGGAAATTAGTTAGCGATTTATTAATTACTGATTAATTCATTATATTTAATGTACAAAGTCACCTAACACCATTAAACTTAACGCTATTCTATTTACACTATTACGTAATTTATCACTTTATTATCGCTTTAACACTTTTTTTAAAATTGACTAGAACATTCCATCCAGTTTCGCACGTATTATTCGCTTCGGTTTATTTCGCTGCGTAAGAACTTTGCTAGATTATTCGCCTGAGTTATCGAACGGTAAGCCACCCTGGCCTCGCGACCCGCGTCTGACTTCGCTTTGTTTCGCCGTCAAACGCGCTAAAACAACCAACTCGCGCGCGGCCTGGCCCCGTATTTATATCCGAGTAAGCGGGTACTTTGCACTTTCTGGCTTTTTCTAGTGTTTAGGAGACGATTCTCGTGGCTTCTAGATTCTTATAGATGTTTCCCGAACGATTCAGATGCCTCCCTAAAGCCGTAGAATACCGTAGACCGTTCGCGTTTCTTCGATAGTGTTGTGACAACTTCAAACAACTGTCACTTGACAGGAGGGCATAATTCTTTTTACTTCCTTTATCTTTTTACTCGTGGCGTCTGCTTCCTTGCTTGCCGTCGAAAAAACTTTGGGGAGATTTTTGACCCCTTTCCCGTGATCCAACCGAGCTGAAAATTTGCAAGCAGACTCGTGGCGACGATCAAGAAGATCTATCAAATTTTCATTAAAAAATAATTATAATTGTAGTATAATTTTGAATTTTCAATTTTTTAATACTTTTTTCAAATTGGAATCATTACAAAAGTTTGGTTACTGGCAACGGCGGCCCGATAACGTCGGGGACTATTTTCTAAATTTGAATTACTCCGTCGGTATACATAACAGGTACTTCACTACACAAAGCATGAAGTGTCTTATCAAAGTTCAAAACATCTGACATTTTAGAAATATATTAAATTACTCTAAGTTTAGTGTTATGTTATAAGTTTTAATTTGTCTTTAATTGTTATTATATTTTACAAAGAAAGGGAGTATAATAAAAACTTGGTTTTTATGGGTTACTTTTTAGTCCCGTTACAATATGGACTACCCCAATAGTGCCATTTTTAATTGATATATCATGTCTCTGAGGGTTATGGGAATTTACATTACCTACGTTTTATCAGTATTCACTCGAGGCTAATAGTTTTGGAGAATTTATTTATTTTCTAGCGATTCTAATCAGCAATTCTATCCCGGGTTTCCGACCCAATTTACAGTATTTATGAATCCTGGGATTAGTATGTACGTAGACGATTATACGTGTACCGATACATTCGGAATTATTATTTTAGATTAATTTCAGGGTATCAAAATTAGATCAAGACTTAATTATGAATCACTCCGTGCTTTGCTATTGGTTTGGGCGTACTATTCGTAATATATAATTTTTTATCTCGTAATATAGAGTATTTCTCAATCTTGCATTATCGTTTTCTTATTTATTTATTTGTTCGAAGATAGTGTTTTGGCCTCTTTGAGAACAAAGCGTAATATCGATAAGCCAATGAACATTTTGGCCTGTTCCCAGTGTTTCGGGAATTTTAATATTTTCCGGGATTGGATTCACTATTTTTAATCACTTCGTCAGATCGACCGTTTTGCAAAAAAAATCTAAAATGCGATGTTAACCTTCGCCAATACGTGATATGAAATACGCGTACCTAATTATGCAGCTATCTACGTAAGGAATTAGAGTTTTTTATGTTATGTTTTTTTTTATTAATAAAATGCTTTTACTAGAGTTAAAAGCATTTAATATGGTTAATGTAGTGCTTTTACTATAAATATTGAAAAATGAATATTTAAAATGAAAATAGGATACTTTTAATATATATTTTGGCCGAGAGTTAAGGCTGTCAGAACAGCGTCATCTAGCGTAGCGTCTTGATAGCGTTAATGACGAATATTTTTACGCAGAAAATTGTGCATTTTTCTTTTTATCTCTTTATTATTTATTTTCATCAATGTTTGCGCTATCTGGTAGCGTTAATGACTCATATTATTACACATAGATTTACATTTCTTTTGGCTTTTTATATCTCATTAATTTATATATGTATACCTGATCATTATTTGCGCTATACGATAGCGTTAGTGACGGACAGTGTTACATTGAGAATTATGCATTTTTTGCTTTCATTACATCATTTCATTGTTTTATAAAAAGCTTTAGTGACTGACGAAGTTACATAGATATTTAAATATTAAGAATTATTCTAAAATTTCAAGTTCAAAATAAATTATGAGTTCATTTAAATATGTGAGAGATACCTAATTTAAATGTTATGTGTTTGTGTAATTTTTATTACTTTTAAAGGTAAATAACTAAAAATGTTATGTAAATGTCTTTAATAAAATGAAATCAGCAAACAAAGAACAGAGGTCTTAGAATTAATTGAATTAACCCTTAAGGGATCTTCGATAGATATTCCATTTAGAATTATAAATTTAACGATTCAGGTACTTTATTTTTATAGGACTGCCGGTAGTTCTCGAAGTCGACAATAAATATTTCCATTTCACTCCTTAACAATAATTCTAAATCGTATTTGGCCGCGGAATAATGTCGGCGACGCAATAAACTTTAATCATAGACGAAATTTTCGCAGTAAATAACGACAATTTTCAGATTACAATATGAAGATAAAGAAAATTTTAGTTCATTGAAGCTTTGTAAACCGGTATATATTACGTTCCTGTTCCATATATAGGATTCTATTTTCAGAAAATCAAGACCAGACTAATACCAGACTCTAGACTAATACTACAATACTACTAATACGTCAATAATTCGGAAGAATGTCATACACACGTGTAAAGAATATTGCTTTAAAAAACTCCAATCAAAATATAGATGTTTCATTATCAATAGCGGCCATTGTCTTGGATTATGGGAATGATAAAGTTTTCGACTACAGGTGGCGATAGTAAAAATACAACTCACATACGAAACAAGGTGTATATATTGTACAACTTCAGAAATTTGATACAGTGGTAGTCTATCATAGGTGGAATTGGTGGATTGTATAAAGTGATCACTTAAGCCAACCGTACGATAAGTCGTAATCCCTATGAACACCCAAAAAGACTTCTTATATTACCTAATTTTTCATATAAAAAATAGCTTCGTCTCTATGAGACATCTATAATATATCTTGATACATACTATAACGTTTTAAGTATCTTAAAAGTAGGTAGGTATGTTTATTTTTTACATTTATCCCACATGGTACACACAATTCAATTTACAATTAGACTAAAGCCATGTATTCACTAGGGGACAAATCGCGCAACATTCTGCGCGGCATGTCGCATCAACATCTACGCTCACGTTTCGGAGACAATGACGCGGTCATTTGACATGTACACACCGGGCCTCACATATCACTTGTCGCGGAAATGTCGCCCAGAAGGGTTATGACGATTAGTGCTGCGTATCTATTTATTCTAATGAGTTTATCGAAACGTAAGAGCAGAAGAGGTGATGGGTGCGAAAGTGTTTACTGCAAAGGAAAATAAGGATGGATATTCTATGCGATCTTCGAATGTCTGATGGATCATTTGTCAATTTCATTCGAATGACAACTGATTTTGAAAATTTATTACAAATGATCGGGTCTTCCACAGCCAAACAAGACACAATATTACGGAACGCTGTTTTATATCATATCATATAGCTCATGTAACTGTAGTGCATGCGTCTTACGTGTCAACATACTACGTGGTATTGACGCGCGGTAGGATGTCCCCGTGTGCTCGCTCGGGAACCGTGCGCATGGCAACGTTGCCGCGGCACGTAATAATGCCGCGCTATATTGCGCGCGACGTCGCGGAACAGTGTGCGACGTTGCAGCGTCACGTAGACTCTATGCCCCGCGTGATGTTGAGGGACAATTTGTCCCCTGGTGAATACATGGCTTAAGACTAAAATGAGCACATGAGGGGATTGAAAACAAAACCGCCACCATCCAATAGGCGAAACTTAGATAAACATTTTTGTAATTCTAAAGCCAGAGCGGGGATTTTAAGATTAAAATACTTTGATAAAATTATTCTAAAACACACAAAAATGCTTTTGAAATCAGTAATCTATTTTGAAATTGATACTGTTTGGGCTGATCGGGTACGCCAGATTTAAATTTTTCTCCATTTTTAAAAATATAATTTGCCAACTCTAACGCTGCCAACTTGTATTTAAAAAATGGAGGCAAATTTAAATCCGGCGTTTCTTATGGGCCACCAGATCTTTACGAAAATGGCTTGTTTCGTTTATTTGTGGGAAACGCAAATGCTTTATCGCAAAATGTATAGTGAAGGTTCATTCTTATTAAGGCGATCGTCTGGCATTGCGAGCTAAAATCATGATATATATTTTGATTAATGATGTCTTCCTGGGGATAAAATGCAGTATTGCATTCTTGAAATTTTTTAACATACTCAAAGTAAACAGTTTTAATATATTTTTTCTGTCCTTCCAACTCCTTTACATACATACCGCCTCTTCAGATGAGACGGTTTCTCCTACATGCCACTGCACCGATGTGTCCATATTAAGTGGGGTATAAAAGCAAAGGCAGCAATATCCAAAAAAATTTAATGCAATCATGGAGGATTACTAATTTATAATGTACTGAATTCGAAATTTTATAGGAAACATGATTTTGGATGGGATAGATACAAAAAATCTACAATTCAGTACATTTTAAATTAGTAATACTCGGTGACTGCATTCAAAATATTTTTTTAATTTTTTGGTTAGTGCTGCCTTATTATTTATTTTATTTTTACCAGGGGCGTGCAGTGAGAACAAGGAGCATGAATTTTTCCTAAGCATATATTTTGAAAAGAAACCGAAATAAGAGGTACCTGTATCTCGTAATATTCCTAACACAATAATTAATATATTATTCAGATTTTAATACTTTATAATATTATGTTAGATAAATATTTAATTTCGTTTTTTTTTCTAAATATATTTTTAAATAAAAGTCGTGCTTCTTGTTCTCACTGCACGCCCCTTTATATTGGCTCTTGCTATTAATCGCTAAGAGTGAAATTACAAAGTTGAAATTTTTACCCTTGATACTTGGAGATTTAGCGGTTAAGGTCGACATACTCATACATTGGTTCGTCAGTCTGTTCTCCGTATAAGATAAAATAGAAAGCGAATGACTTGGCATTAATTTTGTACTGTTCTTTACGCGAGTTCGTGAACAAAATTTTCTTTTCAAAAAAAGTAACGTAATCGATCATTTTTGCTTATCCTAATCGATTTCCAATTTTATAGTGCACATCGAAGTATTTTTGATGATGCGCTAATAAAAATTGTTGCAATTGCGTTCTCAGTATTTCTGTACAAAATTGTGTAATTAATATTCAAACTGTACATGTTTACAGTATTCGACAGTAAATTATTTTGCTGCTAATTTTATGCAATATTACCGAATATAACTCGCCATCCTGTAGAGACTTGAAAATATAAGCTTATTTATTTATTTATTTTATATTATTTATTTATTTATTGTTTATTTACATTAAGATCAGTTGATACAAGATACTTATAACTGCCACACTAGGTAAAAACCTGTTCTGTGGCAGTTATTCTCATATGGTATTTATTTAGTGGTAAAAAATGACAATTAAAGAATCTAAATCTAAAAGAAAATAAAAAGAAAAAATACACATACAAAATCAAGATAAAAATTTAAAGTAAATCATAGGAATAAATCTAAGGGAAAAGAAAATACACATAAGAAGTTAAGATAAAAATTTAAGTACAAAAATAAATATTATATTATAGTATACTATAAATTATATAAATAGTTTTTGCCAATTCAGAGGTCAAGGGCGGATCACTTCTTCAGCATACCTTCTACCTGATCTTTTTATAAACTTATTAATATGATGTTTAAAAGGTTTGTGTACAGTTATTTCTTTAGTTTCATTAGGTGCAGTCACTTATAGTGCAGAAATTTTTATTGTTAGTCTTCAAGTTTATAAATCTTTTAATCTTATTAATGCTTTTGACTGTATTATGGTCGTAACCTTGTTTGTATAGTTTATTTGAATATTGGTGTTTTTCTTTTAGTCTAAGGTGATTTTTAGTTTCTTTTTTTTTAAAGTTGATGCAAACTATCTTTATGACTGATCTTAAATGCTCCATGTTGAATTATTTTTTTATTGTAATTAGGACTCTCGCCTCGTGATCCAAAGGTCGCGGGTTCGAACCTCACTCCTATTTCCACAGCACAAGCGTTTAGCTTAGTTTGAAAATGTTAAGAATATTGATGTGACACGTAGGTAGTAATCATAGTTTAGCTTAATTAAAACACACGAAACAGTATCACAAATAATTAAGTGTAAATAGAAAGAGATTCAATAATAAACACCTCCGACACACCCCCTCACCTCACCCTCCCCTTCAACGTAACACACTTGCATGGTTTAACTTTTTCAATTTTAGTACACAAACAAGAAGAAGAGAGCATTGTTCTCGAAACATGTAGATTGTATAATCTAACAAAGTGGTGAAAACAGAGTGATTTGTGTTTTATTTTGATTCAATTCTGTTTGTCTGTTAATTCCAGAATCTTTCCAAGTGTGGTGATTTTTTTGACATTTTGAGTTTGAATCTATCTTTGATTTTTATTTTTAAATTTCTAGTAACAAAATCATTTGGCCAACAAGATATGCACTTGACAATGTTTTACGTCACGTAGTAAATCTTCAAATCAACTCTTTCCCTTAGTAATGATAAATACAGTTTCAAGAGGCACCTACCTATGAGATATTTTGTACAGAAAATCAAAATTGTCCATAGGGAATATTGCTTCAACTCGATCATACTTTTGTAATTCTTTTTACGACAGGTCAAAGTTATTGTATCTATTCCCAAGCAGGGTTAATCAAAAATTAAATAGAGGATATGCTATGAAATCAATTGAAGCGGAGGAAATTTCAAAATAAATAAAAAATTAAGATATATTAAGCTTTAATTACATACGAAAGACAACATTAAAAATGTAATATATATCTCTGATATATGAACTTGAAACTTTGTGTAGGTACTAGACACTTGTAAATATTGTCATATGTCGTGGCTGCGGGAGGAATGAATGAAAACGCTGGAATTTAATTAGTGATTTATTAATTAATGATTAACTAATTATTCAGTGCTCAAAGTGACTTAACACGAATTAAACTTACGCTATTTCTTAATCTACACTATATGGAAATATATCACTCTTTTATAGACACTTTATTATCGCTGATTAGCACGCATTTATCGCTCGTAAAATATTCAATTCTTGCACAGAGAAATCGCTCTGGTTTATTTCGCCAATTAGGTACTTCGCTCGATTATTCGCTTTATTTATGTCTTCGATTACTTCATGACTGGCCGTACTGGCAGTCGCCGCGTGGCCGACTTCGCACTGAACGAACTGTTGAACACGAAAACTGCGCGGCGGTCTAGATCCGCTCTATTTATACTTGCAAACGCTGGTTTTACAGAACTTTTTAGATTATAATAGAGTTCAGGAGAAGGTTCTCGTTTCTTCTCGGCTATTCTAGTCGTTTGTAGATGTTTCGCGAAAGTTGTAGATAATTGTAAATTTCTGTAGGCCTTGATGTTGTTCCAATTGACAAATTACCGGGGATTCGGACAGTGCGTAAATTCTTTTCAGAATCTCGTTACAATATCTTAATTTTGTTTACAATGCCTGTGTTAAGTACTAAAAAGAAATAAGTATAAAGTAAATAAATATATTAATTTATAAATAAATATGTTTGTAATGTACCATTTCTGTACAGTAAAATGTTTTTTCTTATATATTATAACGTCCATGGTTTCTTAAACGATTCTAAAAATACACATAATATTGTTTTTATATATTATAGTCCACCTGAGAATCTCATATTTATAGAACAAAACATTTTACATCAAACATTTTAATATTCGGAATTTTTCAAACGTTTTGTTTAACTTCAGAACATTTTTAATGTTGTAGGGTAGTCTTCGATAAAACATAAAAATTCTGCGTTAAAACTGTCGTATTATACTGGTGATACTTTTTATCGGATTAGAGGAATTAAATCAGGTTGCGAAATTGATTTATGATAACTTCTCTTTTGTTTAAAACAGCCGCGGATGATCTATGTTTAGTAATGAAAGCAGTGGATACCAAAAAGGTAGATATTTAACTGGCGGAAAGAGAATAGGGTGTTTTTTAGAGATATAGAACTATAAAATGAAATAAAACGCATTAAAATCACGGGAATGGCCATGGTATTGGCTTTATTGGAGGGATATCAACAGTATACATACAACATTTATCAACTTATAGCGGTCCTCGTAGCGCAGTGGGTATAACACTGGCTTCCCAAACCGAGGGTTCCGGGTTCGATTTTCGGTGAGGTCACAATTTTAATCTATGTGATTTACTAAAGCCTGGGTATTTTGTGATGTATTTCGCTTCTGTAATTGGGCCTCCTGGCCTGTTGAAGCGTATAAATAATAATAAAAAAAAAACAATTACATTACAAGTGTCAACTGTCAAATGTATGTGTTATTTGTTCCAAATCCTGTGTTTTAAGTGATCTTCTTTACCGTAAGCAAGTTTAAAAAGTGATAGAGTGTAAAAATTCAAATAACAATCGTTATCTTTAAAATAAGTTAACTTTAAGGAAAAATATAGTGAAAATTACAGTGATGACAAATACCTACAAGTTAGTATTGTCCTAAATTTTGCTCGACTTAAATCACAGTCAAGGTCCCATAATAAGATCAGATAGTGCTTTCTACACATTAAGTTGTAAAATACTTCATAATATTTTATTTTATTAAAGTCATAATAATTCAAAAAGACGATAGAATTGGAAATTCATTTAGCGCCATCTATAGCCATAAACTAAAAACATAAGTGACATTGGCAAAATCACAACAAGTTATCGAGTCATTTCAACAGAGGGAACATACAAGAGAATCTGGAAACATTTTATTTGTGTTCATTAATTTAGATTAAATATACGATACATTAAAAACCATTCAAGAAACCATCATCATTAATATGTTTATACAATTCATTGGTTCGCAGCAATTTTGAATTTGGTTGTGTCATTTGGTCACCTCATTATATAACTAGCAAAAATATGATCGAATCTGTACAGCGCTATAGTATCTTATCAAGAGCACTTAGAATATTTTCATGTAGACAAATTGGAAGTTAGAAGACTAATTGCTGAGTTAATATACCTATATAATCAATATATATTTATAAAAAGAAACCCGTGTTTCCCTATCCGCCAAGTTTTCTCCACAACCAGCCACAACCACCCACCGGTGGTTACGGCGGTGGATAGTCCTTGGTGTCACATCGAGAATATGCGAGTTTGGTGGGGGTGACTGAGCGTGGATGGGAGTGGGTGACGAAAATGTGCTTTCTAGCACATTGTTTTGTTATGGGAAGGCCGTAAATGCTTCTGATTGTTTCAAAATAGGCGCGCCGACTGTGTTGGTGAGTATAGAAGGTTCCGGAAAAGCCTGCTCTAGAAAGTTCTGGAAGGAGAAGGTTCTAGAAAATTTCCGAAAGTTCTATAAGGTTCTAAACTGAGTGGCGGAATGTGTCGGTGTGTCTAGAATATTCCTGTACATTCGACAAATTTATTGAAAGTTCTGGAAGGAGAATGTTCTAGAAGGTTCGCGAAAGTTCTATAACGATCCAAACAGTGTACTAAAAATCTATGCGTGCGAAGCCGCGCGGGCACAGCTATATAATATACATGGCAATATTGATTCAGAATTTTGTATAGAAAACATAACTTTGAATGTTCTTAGTCGCCGATTTAGGACATATAATACATTTGCTCTTGTAACTTACAATAACAATATAGCCCACTTTAATTTTTTATCTAGAATGTTGAAGTCATAGACAACAACAAAATAGAAAATATTGACATATTCCGTGACAGTTTCCATAAATATAAGAGAACTATTACCAAACTTGTGAAATTAGCTGTTTAGTATCTTTATTCATCGTCACTCTATAAAGTCACTTTTTTGTGTACTTTCTTGCATATGTTTTGGCATTTATTTTATCTCTATGTTAGCCGTGTTCACATTTAAGTGATGAAAAGCATTTAAACTAATTGAATTATAATTGTTTTATCTATATCATGTTGTGTTTTTCATTGTTTGTGAACCGTTACAATAAATAAATAAATAATTTATTGCAATTAGTTTTTAAATGATAACGATACCACTATTTTCGAAATAAATTTTCAAGCATTATTCCGGCGTAAGTATATTCATGGTAAAATGGCAAACATCTGTCAGTTGTCAAATTGACTGTAGCTGCAAAAAGTGTTGCCTATTCGAAAACAAACCTCTAAAAAAACCACTCTATATTTAAAGGAAAACACCGCATATCAACTTTTAGGATATTGTGTGATGTAAAGAATCCTATATAAAGAACCATACTTCCAAAAAGCTTCAAATCTGTTGACTTAAAATGTATGCAAAATCGTAAAACGTACTTTATTTTTTCGTCGTAAGTTCGTTGTGAGTTCGGTTTAGGAAAATAAAATGTTTTCAATATACGTTGACGGTAGACGTAGTATAAAGATGAATGGAGATTATAAGATAGAATCGGAGTTGGACTTTTTATTGATTGGGTTTGAGTCAGATACGTCGCATAAGCGCTGCGTAGAACAATGAAGTGATAAAATAGCGATTTTTTTTATCTCCCCTCACATTCATCGAAAACATTTCCTATTTTATTACTCGGCGGGGGCGTCCTTTAGTGTCCTCTTTTCACGACTTGAAATCACATGCATCAATGATTTAATGTCCGCTAATTAGGCTGAAATGGTTTTTCATCGGGTCAAAGTCTCGTAAAAAGAAATGAATAATTGAGAAAAGGACTTTCAAGTATGCCAAAGTTATATGGATTCTTGGAAATAAAATTCTCCTTTTTATTGAAGTACTGTTACAATAAAACACGTAATATCGAGGTCAAAGGTTCTTTTAAAAGACGGATTCTCATTCATGTTTAGCACTGTTTAAAAAAGTATAGGTTGTGGGTAAAATTATTGTAAATAAATAGTTTTGTTGAATTTATGATTTTTAAACACTAGCACGAATACATTTCAAAAAGAAACAAAGTAAATGGAGAAACAAACAAATGTTTAATAAAAAAGTAAAAATGGATAAATAGGATAAAAAAAGATGAAATATTTCAACATAAAATCAATAAAACAAATCAATTCCCGATTGAGAATGTACAACGTCTGATAATCAAAATAATATTAAGAAAACAAATGGATCACTCAACACATCCTTGTTGCTTGTTGTTGTAATGGTCATGACACTCGCCAAGTGATCTGGTGGTCGGTGGTTCGAGCCCTCTTCCAGGACACCAGCAAGTTAGTCTTATTTTAATAGCACAGTCTTTTTGTTTGAAGCACAAGTATAGTTTGAAAAATGTAAGAATATTGATGCGACACGTATTCCGTGTTCACAACTCTGTTTTAAAAAAAATCTTTTAATAGAAAAATTCAAGATGTTTAATTTTATTGATCTAGTCAGGAGAAAAACAATAATACACATAATTAAAGAAAGAATACAAGCATGGTTTTATAACCGAAAATAACACCCGACAAATACACATACTCCTGCCACAAAATTGTAACACAAAAAAATTAGCTGCCTACCGGATAGCGTCAGAAAGATCACAGATGAAGAATGCCTGCAAAACGTAATCAAACACATTTTTTTCATCAAAAATCATTTATAAACACTAAACCATTTTAGCATACTCCTTTTATAAACACAAACGCTCCGTTCTGTAGAAAAGATAATATCCACATTAAAATTTAAGTATAAAAATCTTATTATTATATATTACGTAATATTATATAATAAGAATTGCTGAACAATAAAAATAATCTTATTAAATCCTCCCAAAATAGTTGTACATTCATTGAATTCAATTTTGTGACTAATGTCATTATTGTAGGCAAATCTGAAAGAAAATCGAAACATTAAGTGTTAATTCCCATTCAAATTATAATTTAATTATTGTCTAATGGCGTGCTCTGTATTCTCACGAGTTTATTCAGACATATACAAGAATATTATCTGCTATTACAAAATATTATCTGACATATACAGCAATATTATCTGTCAAGGTATTCTCGCGCGGCGGTGCCTCTTCCCTAGCTAAGCGTTCAATCTTTTTTATTTTTTTTATTGTAATATTAAGTCAGTTAATATTACAATTTGTATATTTACTAGTATTTAACACTTTACATTCTTAAATCTATTACTAATATACTATCCACAATAACCTACATATTTACATTTACATCTAATCTAATCTATGGTACACTTACAATCTATAATTAATAATACATCTTATGCTCTACAATTTTATACTATTTTTACAATAATTATAGCATTTGTTTTTAAATTCATTCATCTTATTTATAATCTTCATGTTTTCTGGCACCTCACCGTATATTTTTACACCTCTGTACATTAGACAATTCTGTGTATATACTCTTTACTTATATGGTAATCTTATTCTATTCCTATTTTGGGTGTTATATGTATGTATAATACATCACTATTTGCAATAACTTTTTTCAAAAATTTTCAATAACACAATTTTGGCATTTTGTTATTGAAAATTTTGTGTATAAATATGAGAACGTTATAAATAAATATTTTTTTTAATTTCCATCCAATTGAGTGCTTTTCTCATTTCTTCAATTCTGGTGTATTTACTTTTTTTAGATATGAGTCTCATTGCCCTGTTTTGCATCACTTGTAGTTTCTTAATGTTTCCTTCATTGTCCAGATACAAGACTGTAGCACAATAGTTGATGTGAGGAGTTATTATAGTTTTGTGTATTAACTCTGCACTATTTTTATTCAATTTTTTTTTCAATCTTCCAAGAAAAAATATTTTTTTAGACTTTTTTTTTAGAACGTATTCAATCTGAATTGGTCCTTTATGTTCTCGCGGTCGTCACACGCAGCCCTGTATCTTCCACCCTGCTCGCACCCACCCACATATATATATATATATACATCACAAAGAGATACATTACATTTGACCTTTTGGTTTTTAACGTACAAGAGAGCCGCTTTGAAATAATTATTTATCGATACAAGATATTTCTCAATTTTATGCATTCACTATTTAATTTTGTGGTGCATGATTTCAATGAATCGCGGAAATATTACGGAAAATCAAATTGATAGGGCGTCGCCGATTTCATTGAAGTGACGCGATCAAGAAATGCTGAAATGTTTGAGTCCGGATAACAGGCAACCCACAAAAAGGACAGCTACTGGGAGACCTAAGTCAATTTACCCGGAATGCGGTGTATAATGCGATGTTTGAAATGAAAATCCTGAATTATCAAGGCAAAGTTATGAAATCCAGCGCAAATTCTATTTTTGTTGGATTAAACTATTTTCAACAATTTTATTATTTCACATTGTTAGGATGATTTTATTTAGCAGCTCAGCTTAAGTTTTGTGAAAATTCGTCCTAAATACATTTAATTGTAAAGTATATTTTAAATTCATTAGTACCTAAAAATAAAGTAATTTTCTCAATGGAATTTTTAAGAAAAAGTTAAAGATTTTGGTTGCTTCTTAGATCACAACTCTTTAGAAGAGTTAACCTTTAGTTTAATATACAGTAAACCCTCGGTATTTGCGATTTCGTCATACACGGTTTCACGTATTAGCAGATGATAATAATTCAATATTTTTAAGAAATTTTCGCCAACTTTTGTTATCAAAAAATGTCGATTTAACTAGTAATAATGAGTTTTTACATTTAAAAAATCCACGCATTCATGCTCATGGCCTAAATATTAAACAGTCCATTTAAATCTGAATTTAATCTTATTAGAAAAAAAAAATAGATTGAGATTTCGAATAACACTCACTTGTCATCTTTATAAATATGATGTTCTAGAAGACATTGTGATGTTTGGACGGGTCAAAAGATTAGGAGATCTGAATTTTAAAGATGTATGGGAAGTTATCATAGTTATATTAAAATTTGGATATCTTTGTGGCCCGCAATTCTACCGCAGTGGTTTGTTCACACATTTGAAAAATAAAACCGAAATTCTCGATTCGCTTCCTTAGTTACGGGGTTATATGTCAGTATATGTTAGGAAGAGCTGAGCGTAGATGAATAGATGGAGTTAGCTGAAAAACCGCTTAAAATTAAAGACATTAAAAATGACAATAAAATGACTACTTCCAAATTTGTTTTTATTTTAATTTATAGTGTTCGTTTATATATCAAATATCTATAATTCACATATCACACGAAGCAAACACATTTTGTTGAGACATAATATATTTAAAATAAAATAACATTTTTTGACACCACTTATTGAACAAACACCTGACTAGTTTCGGTTCAGAGCTGAGTCTTCATCAGGGTTGAACATACACTGTATATATATATATATATTAGGTCCTTACATATGAAATTGACGTTTTACCGTACTGGCAAATTTGATCTCAAATATCTTCTCTTTGGTTAGGAATTCCAAATCCAAATTTTTACAGCTATTTACTCATGTATTTGTGTTTTGAAAATTATAATTCATTTGTTTTTTCCTCAATTGTTTTTTTCTTTGCGAGACTCAGTTTACAAAATGAAAAACTTGAAATATCGCGTTATTTACGAGTACGAGTTCCACCGTGGCACCAGTGCTGCAGAAACGGCTCGAAGGATTAATGATGTGTATGGCGACGGTGCCGCAAAAGAAAACACAGTGCGTTTTTGGTTCCAACGTTTTCGTTCTGGAAATTTCGACCTGCAGAACAAGCCCCGTGGACGGCCGGAGACCAAAGTTGATAATGAAGAATTGAAGGCTATTGTGGAAGCGGATCCATCGCAAACCACATCCGAGTTAGCTGCAGGCTGCGGTGTTAGTGATAAAACTGTTTTAATCCACTTGAAGCAAATTGGTAAGGTGAAAAAGCTTGAAAGGTGGGTACCTCACGAATTGAGTGAAGCAAATCAACAAACGCGCGTTACTTTGCTGCGTTTGGTGGACTAGTGCTGGTGTCGTTCACTACAACTTTCTTAAATCTGGCCAGACGATTACGGCAGATGTCTATTGTCAGCAACTGCAAACCATGATGGAAAAGCTAGCTGCTAAACAACCGAGGCTGGTTAATCGCTCTAGGCCACTGCTGCTTCATGATAACGCTAGACCACACACTGCACAACAGACGGCTACCAAATTAGAGGAGCTTCAATTGGAATGTCTAAGACATCCACCGTACTCTCCGGACCTTGCCCCAACAGATTACCATTTTTTTCGAAATTTGGATAACTTCTTGCAAAGGAAAAAATTCAACTCCGATGGGGCAGTCCAAACCGCCTTCAAAGATTTTATTGATTCCCGCCCGAATGGTTTTTTTAGTAAAGGGATCGATGAACTACCTATGAGATGGCAAAAGTGCATAGATAGCAATGGTACATACTTTGATTAAATAAATATATTATAATAAAAAAAAATCGACTTTATGTTCCTCCCATACTAAACGTCAATTTCATATGTAAGGACCTAATATTTAACACACGTCCGTTCGCTGTAGAACATTAAAAACGTTTTTTTGCCGCGGCCTGTGGATTAATGCCTATATTTTCTTAATTATTGTAAATAATGTTCAGTTGATCACTTTTATATAAGAACAAAGGTTCTATCTAAGTTATTTTCCTAAAAAAAATGCAATCTATTATATAAATTCTGATATAAATGAATAATAAAAACCCACATTTTCGTAAAAAAAACGCCGAAATATGCATTTGCAGTGAATGTACCGCCTTAACAATAAAAATTTAAATCCTTTTTTTATCAAAAGTATAGCCTGTCTCTAGAAAATGGTTTGAAAATTCAGAAAAATTATTATTGCTAATAAATATTTAACATTCAACAACATTAAATAAAGTTTCATTATTAAAGTACCGAAATCGATAAACATTTAATGATTTTTTAATATATAATTTATAAAAAAATATTTATTTTACTGCAGTGGCTTTATCCAACAAACGGAATTGATATTAATAACCAATGGCTTTCACAAATTGAAATACTTCAGCAAGTCAAAGAAAACACCATAAAATTGATTCACAACACTGAGAACAAAATTCAATCAGTTAAACCACCAGCATAATAAGGTAGGCACGCCACTACAAAGCTCCCATAAAAGGTCAACAAACTTCCATTAATAATCCTTTCATCTGTTCCAAGAATATTCCCTTATCCGCAATCTCGACTATTGTCAGCACGATATGCTATTTTGAGGCCATCTCCTGCAGACGTTCGGATCAACATCGTACTAGGAATTTCATTTTACAAAAATTTCAATTTACAGATTTCTATAGTTGTCTCTTAATTAGATTTCTATATGTTTTATCATGAAATGTATAAATATTAAGTGTTTGAAATAAAATGTGTGATTCCCAAAAAAATATAATTATTTTCAATGTTTGTCGTTTTCGGTCTAACAGTAAAACTCCTAAATGAGATAGGTTATTCGATCATCCTTTTAGATAATTAAGGCAAAACATAATAAGAAAAATAGAATGATATTGATCTTATACGACGTAGGTGCATATGTTTTCAAAAATTAAGAAAACATATTATTATAAAAATGATATAAAATTCATAATATCGCAAGCACATTGAAAAGGATGAAAGTCAGGGCTTAGATAACTATAAATTAATATTTTATCTTAAGTATGGAGTATTTTGACAGATAAGATGATAAACATTGATAATTGCTATAAATTATAAGTAATAATACATTCTGAAATATATATCAATGTTGGACATTTTGGACAATGTAGAGTTTTCCGAAAGGTTTCCAAAGCATAAAATTTGATATTTATTTATTTTTTTAGAGCTAAATTTATTTTTTACACAAAATTTCAATTTGTATAAAACAGAAAATAAACGTTATTATTTAAGAACACCAAAGAAGCTGAAAATAGCATTGGCATATTTTTTCAGTACGGTCTTACTATCGGAATCGGAATATCGCGAAATATAACATAAAGAAATTGCTCGAGATGGTAAGTTGTGTAGTGAAAATGTAATAATATAATATAAAATAATAATAATATTTGTTTCCATCAGTAAATGGATGTAAAGTGAATTCGATAGTTCAATCATCGGAAATTTAGAGAACACTTGAGGTACCTCAGGGCCTGTAATTACTTCGCTGGTTTGACTTGGTGTATAATAATTATTTAAATAAGTTAGTTGAATTTATAAAGAGTATATAATTATAAAGAGTATTGCGTGCAGATATTCAATTCAGTTGTTTTTTTATTTTATTTTTAAATTTTCAGTAAAAAAATAATAGGGTAGAAAGATTGCTGTTTTTTTTTATTAAAGTTTAATAATTATTATTAATGAAATTTAAAATGAATTAAATTTAATAAATATTATTATTACAGAAATTTAAAATAAATTAAATTTTAATAAAAAAAAATATAATGTTTGTGAATCTCGTAACGTAACATTAATGACAATAGATGTATTATATAGGTATTAGTGCTTGAATACACAAAAGTCATTACCTGTCAAAAAAAGTATCTATCTTAATGGATTATCCATTTTTGATAACAGAATATTGATATAAAAATATACAGAATATTGGTTGATAAAAATGCATTAGTAATGTCATGTTACAATATACATTTTTTTCTTTTTATCAATGAAGTTATAAAATTTGTTCATTTGATCATACGCGAATGTAAGGGTAGATAGGTCATTAAGCATATATAAAATAAATAAAAAAAATATTGATTATTTTATTTGTATATATCAACTTTTATGTGATTTTTTTTCCACCAACATGTTTCAGAAATAACCATTCCATCATCAGGGTGCTGTATAACTGTACAGCACCCTGATGATGGAATGGTAATTTCTGAAACATGTTGGTGAAAAAAAACTCACATAAAAGTAGATATAATATATACAAATAAAATAATCAATATTTAAAAAAAATGTCAATCTACAATGTTGCTCAATCAATTGAAAAAATATATAAAATAATATTTAATTAGATAATTATTTACAATATGTAAATAAATTAAAATCAAAAATAATTTTGTTAGTGTTACTTACTGAAGCACTTACTGTAGATTTGAAAGAAACCTAATAATGTTTTTTAAAGTAGTGGCATTATATATATCTCAGATAAAATAAATATATTAACTGTTCACACATGGAATTAACGTCATTGAAAATGTAGGAATGAAATATAAGGCCCGCCGGAATGGGATCCTTTTCATTCATGGTTGTTATATAAACTAGATATACATCTTTCGAGACGGGCACCAAAATAATCAATGAATGAAAGTTATTAAAAGTAGGTACATATCAGATTAATAATTATTAATGAACAAGTTTGAACCGCACCAATAATACAAGTTAGTAATACCTGATTTATTGATTTTAAAATCCTTCAAATATGCTTGGATTGTATTTTGCTACAGTCAAAGTATAAAATGTGTCAATTTCGTAAAACACCTACTAAATTTACTGCTGAAGTGAAACGATGGTGGATGAAATATTTTAATATGAGTATTCTGTAGAACGATGAATTTATTATCATCAACATTAGGTTGTGACTTTCTACCATGGATGTATGCCTCTCCCAAAGATCATCTATTTTCTGTCTTCAACCCTTCTTAATCGTTTTTCTGATGTCATCACACTTTTGAGCTTAGGGATAGTTAGTATTTTTTACCTGTCTCCATTCGAAAGCTTCTTCTCCACCATGATGATCTTTCCGGCGGATACTTCCAGTGACATTGCGCAATCTTAATTTCTTTTTAGATTGCTGATTTTTTGGTACAAATCTGTTAAATAAAATATCTCATGAATTTGTACGTTAAACACTTGATTTCTCAGAGATATTACAAATATTTTTTATTTCTATTTCTCTTACACAAGTATTGATCTTTGGGTAACCTTCAATAGAATATAGTTACGCAGAAAGCATCCAACCTACAAAATGTAAAATAAAATTATATACGAGTTTACTAAGTGCTAAAGTTTTTATTAATTGAATATTTTTCTAACCCCCGTCACCTTAAGAGAAACTATTAAACTAAAAAAAGTGGTTTGACTGTTTTCTGCGGCTTCAAATTTTTAAATTCTTGGCAAAATAAAATATTAAAAACATCTAGGTATGTTGTATAGAAGCATTCTGCAACTTTTGAATTCTACTGTTGCTACACGATAATAAATATGAGGAAAAAATCTAAGAGGGTTAAATGTTTTCTTAACCTCATACAATAATTTTTAATTCAAGAAAAAAATGTAGACTTTTTTTTAAATTAAAGGAAAAAATTTATTCTCCATTAAAATGAATGCAAAACTTGGCCAATCTGAGTTCGCTGATGTGTATGATCACCCATGCAGTAACCAAATATTGTTTTAAAGTCAAAATCGAATTTTCGAATTGCATGTTTTTAAACTGTTTCAGCGGCTCTTGCTTGTGAGTGACATGATTATTAATTGAATGTGAGTGACGTGATTATTTATTTTAATCAAAATTATTACATCCACTTTACGTAAATGTTCGAAATATTGAGAGCCTTAGATAGTCGGAAAGTTGGTGAAAAATCAATTACAAGATTCCACCACAACAATCAAGTCACAGAAAGTTAAATAAAAGCACGCAAAAATGTGTTACTTATGTAAAATGAAATATTATAAATGTACGTAAGTGGTACTTTCGTGCCGTATAGTAAAATAAAACATCTAGGTATTCTGTAAAACACCTGAATTGAACACTTTAAAGGTAACTTATAAGTACTTCGATCGAGTGGGGTTCCTCGTTAGGGACTTATTGGAGAGCAACGGTACAGATCATAAGTCTTGTACCAATAATTAGTCCGATAATCTCGTCCGAACAGGTCCAGGTAGGTGCGGGGCCGCGAGGGTGGTCTCCGCTCGGATAGTCCCCGTCCAACGAAAGCTCCTCCATCCAATCTGATAAAGTACTCGGATAAATCTGAGATCTTCGGGGGATAAAGCTAGTACTCATACTGCTGCGGGATCGAGGAATTCCTCGACGAGAAAAGCTCCGGAACTTTAATTTAACTAGAAGGCGAAGAATCGCAGGGTCGGTGACACACGTAACTTGCTTCAGAACCAAACTTCGCTAGAGCTTGGTAACAAAAAATAATATTTGGCGGTTTCCTTAGTATTGTGGGTAGATTATCTTTTACAGAGTGGTATATTATAATAAAATTACACGTAAAGCACTCTACATCTTTTATACTAAGATTGGAGGATACTAGAAGGTTCTAGGTTGATCTCGTAACGACTGGTCTGTTATCGTAAATTCTCGAAACATCGAGAAAGACATTTACCTATAAAAGCGTGGAAGTCAGTTTTCTTTGTTCGTGACGGTGGACTAACATCATAGAAGCGAACCGTGCGAGGATGATACCAGCGATTATTAATCAATAGTGTACCTTTGTGCGAAATTGAAGAGAATTTTCTCGGAAGTGATTGAAGCGATGAAAACAGCATAAATTAGTGCGAATTAAGAAACAGTATAATAATTAGTGTGAAATATTCTAAAAATATTTAGTGACTATAAATTTAAGAACATTACTCCGATTAAATCCGTGACTAATGACTTTTTGCGAAATTGATAAAAACTTTAAATTGATTTAGTGTTTCATTTGCCTCACACAGCCACGTCCCGTGACAATATTTATTAAACAAACATTTCAAATCTGTGTACAGGCCCACCCAAATACATGGCCATCAAATATGGATCCTAACGGAGGAGTGAGAGCAGGAATCCAGGCTGATGAGATGAGTTTTCTAAAGGGGATAGCGGGAGTCAACCTGGTGGACAGAGAGAGAAGTGCTGGCATAAGGTACGGAGCCCCTACTTCTAAATATACAGAAATCACAATGGCTTGGACATGTGCTAAGAATGCTAGAGGAACGAGTACCAAGAAGTATTACTAACTTAAAATCTATCCCTTCCAAAATCCTATAAATTTATAAACTATATTTCCTATATAAATACAAATTAAGTACAATATAAATTAGTAATCCTCGAGGACTGCATTATTTTTTTTATATTGTTGCCTTTGCTTTTATACCCCACATATATACCGTGCAAATGTTATATGTTGTTACTACTAGCGAAAACCTATAATTGGTTTTTATGTTTACCATTCTTTGTATTTATTTAATTATTGTTAGTTGTTGGTTTTCCGAACAAATAAAATAAAATAATGAAAATAATATCATGGTATACGATAGTTTACCACAACGTAAATCCATAAAAAATTGACAAAATTTGACTTCTTTCACTTTGTTGACGCACTGGTGGACGCTTATGGCAGCCTAACCCAGGTCTTTTCAGCGTGTAGGTGAGTGGAAATTTTCCATTTTACCATGAATCACCTATCTCTCCATGTAACCATTGCATTTATCGAAATTAAGCCAATGTATTTGAGTACGCGTGATTGTAATACCGCGCAGAATCGAAACGGTGTCCATCGGGTAGTCTATGGTGAGTGGAGCACGGTTCCGAACGCACCCGGTAGAGCAATAAGTAATTGCTAGTAGGAGACAAAAGCGAATGCCAACGCACTAGAACGCAGCCAGCAATCGCGCGCGTGCTCATATACGTATATAAGTATGCACTTTTGTTAAATAGCCGTACTGTGATCATTAATTTGGGTGAAAATCATAAAAAGCGTCATCTCTAAGTCAATTAATTATATTATATTAATTATTTATATTTTACTACTCTACTTTCGAGAATATCAGAATCTTTCATCGACAGGTGAGGTACGAAAAAATTAACACTAGTATGCACTTTTGTTAAATAACCATACTGTGATCATTAATTTGGGTGAAAAACATAAAAAATGTTCAAGTTTTTTGTTTGTAACATTGTGGAAATTCATTTTTAATTTTTAAAAAAATGAGGGTAAACAACATTGTTTTATTCCAATATATTTATTTTGAATTGTTAGAACGTTTTCGGGATTTCTCCCATTGTCAATAACACCACGTTTACAACTAAATTAAAAATAATTCGAGACAGAATTTATAGGGATTGGGTGGGTGTAATGGTGGTGGGGGTCGGGGGCGGGGTTAGAATGGATAGGAGTGGAGAGGTTATGGGTGGTATCTGGATGTTAATTATATTTCTATTATTTACTTTATTATTATTTATTTCCAAAATCTCCAAGATGTCCATTCTTCTTCCTTTATTGCACCCATATAATAATTTCGAATCAAACTTATGTCCCTCCATTCTGGCATGCTCTGCCATTTCTGAATTTAAACTAAAGTTTTTTACGGCTCTTTTATGCTCTTCAAGTCTTTCCTTTATTTTTCTCCCACTTTGTCCGATGTAAACTGCACCACAATCTCCACAACTTAATTGATAAACTCCGCTTTTATCTTCATCGGAGATTTTGGACTTATTGTTTAATAAATAACTTTTGATATTATTTTTCGTGTAGAACGCGGATTTGAACTTTTTGTCTGTGTCATTTCTACGTCAATTAATTATATTATATTCATAATTTACATTTTACTACTCTAGTTTCGAGAATATCATAATCTTTCATCGACAGGTGAAGTATGAAACAAATTAAAATTAGTAAAATTGGCATTTGGGGTCAGCTTTACGCTGTCTAGGCCTAATTGTTCTGACATTCTAAAGGTAAATGTTTTTTGTATATTATGAAATGTAGCAGCATGGATTCATTTATTTGCTCGATGGTGTCTGTGCAATGACCCTAACCCGACATACACGCACGAAAGCACCAGTATGCAATCGATTATTTCAGATAACGAAGATAATATTATTTCAATTGCTGTGACACGTTTGTAACTGCATTTGAGAATATTGAAAATAACCAAAAGTAGAACTTCCAACAGGATACAGTCTTGTGTGGGAAACTAGGAAAAAACTTATCTTACTCGGAATTCTTGCACAGAATAGAATGTACTAAAAAACCTGAAAAAATAGTCAAACGTGAGCCGTACAGAAAGCGAGAGATCTACTGAGCCCATTGTCACCAGTCCACTGCATCCAGGAGCACATACTGAACGATGAAGGGAGGACGATCGCGAGCTATTGGAATGCGAAAGCAATGTCAAGATGAAATTCCAAGAAGGAAATGAAAAATTAGAAAAATTACACGCTTAAAAAATACATGCTTTGAGAATATCACATAAAGAAAAATTAGTTTTTCTATGTTCGACAACTAAAAATTAACTGTTTCCTCGCAGATATAGAATTCCACGCCCTTCTAACCAGGCACACCACTCTAGCCTCACCCACTTCGATTGTTAAAACTTTTAACAGTGCCATCCACCAATCGGCCGTATTCTGAAAATAGCAATTGTTCGTCCCAGCCCCGGGATAAGAGACTGATCAATGTCTACACTACTCTCAAATTTCTTCCCGGATCCTGGCTGGGATTCACAAGTCGGCAAATCGGAAATAAAATACACGAGATTTAATTTTTTGCGACGATGATTTTAATCTACTGATTGTTTTATCGTTCGAAATAAAGATTGAAATGAAATTTATATATTAAGCGACAAAAAGGAATAAAAATATGAAAAAAAAACAAGGCACGAAACTGCGTATTACTGCTTTGAAAAATATTACGAAAAAACTCTCTGACCAACTGATTCGAAAAATAACTAAAAATGCTGCCCCTTTTCTGACAATCTTCCCTTTTATCACTCCTTGATATTTATTTTTGCAAAACAAAATATAAAATGACAAATTTCATGAGTGTTCCAAACATTTCTCCATTCAAATTTTTCAATATTTAAACTATAAATTGTCGAATTCTTACTCGTATAAAATAATAAAGAAAATACATAATTTTATTCCCTAAGTAGATAATATAAAAATAGTTCCAATTTTAAAGACATTTTCATTATACTGCATTGCCAAATTATTTGATAAATATTTTGGAGGAAACAGCAATATTGCTATTTTGTGTCTTGACAATTCTTGTATAACATTATAATGTCGTCAATGAAATTAATTAATTAAATTAATCAGAAATCTCTAAAACGTAAACAAACGTAAAGTAATTTTAATTAATTAATAACTTTGTGTAAAGAGAGGTAAAGGTGTATAATTTATACAAAATTCTTAATTTCCCTCCAAGTAGTTTATTCGAATATTTATATTTCTGTAATGTTGTTCTTGTGTAACTTTTATCATTTAACTTTTATCATGTAACTATGAAAGGTGTGTAATGGGACAGAGCGACTCGACAATAATATGATATTGAACATATTGATTCAAAGTGTGCTTGTAGTTATGGTATTTGGCACACCAACGAGTCAGACTAAAACTAACTAAAAGCGGGAAAATTCCTCGAAGAATTCACAAATTTACAATTCAAACATTTAGCGAGCCCAGTGCTGGATTAAGTCAGCGCTTTGCCTAATGTTATCAAGAGGCTGTTAATCGGATTTAGGATCATCAAAAAAAAATTGGTGAGTTAATACTAGATATTTACACTCATCTATTTTTTATGAAATTTATATTAAAATATAGGTAATTTTATTACGAACACGATGGTATTAGATTGCCTAAGTAAAATCTGTCAAGACTTGCGGTTGCCGCAATTTAAAACAGCGCTCGACTGAGAAGTATTGCTCGTATTATATATATAGCGTAGCAGCCGTTCGTGACGCATCACCGATTAAGGCCCGGTTATTTCAAGTTGGATTAAAGTAAAAGTTCGTTTAAAGCATAGATTTTTACGGAAACGGATCGTTTGACTGGTGGAGAACGCAAAAATCTATGCTTTAAACGAACTTTTATTTGAAACAACTTGTTTTTTTTTGCGGGGTCCGCAGCATTTAGAACTTCTGCTCTGTGGCTAATCCGGCACTGGGCGAACCTGAAGCAGATCTGTTGGCAGCGTGGCGGGAAGCATCAAGCTCGTTAGCGGCCAGATACGTCACTCGCGTGTAGTATTCGGGAGTTTCTCGCGGTATGAGGCAGGGGCGGGGCGAGGGCGGTGTGGTGCCTGTCTGTATATGGGGAACCGACTGACTGACGACTGGCTGTATAAGGAAGGTGGACCAACGCGATGCAGTAATGATTTGACCGCGGCAGGCGCAGCTCGGTCGCGATCTTCGGGAATTATATCGTTTTTGTGCATTGTGCAGTCTGAGCAATTTATGCCTCGTCCAGCGGCGATACAATACGGCTTAAAAACGTAATAGTATTTTAGATGACTCAATTGTTGCTCGTTCTAATTAACACACTAATTCCACTGTTCCAAGGATACATCGATTAAAAATGACTTCACTTCTGAAATATACAGGTGGAACAGAGCCACTCCACAATTCTTAAAAATTACGAGTCAAAAATGTTGGAACAACAATGTTATTGAGATAAGCGTCTTCGTGCATTTCTTCAATTATGCATTTTTTAATCAATATTTTTGACTCATATTCTGTAAAACGTTAGACTATCATTAATATTTGTTATATATATACATATATCAAATATTAATAATAGTCTAATTAATAAAAATAATAAATTAATAAAGTAGTCTCTTTAATAAAAGTCTAATTTATTAAAGAGACTAATCCACTTAAATAATAGTTCAGCATTTTATAGAAAATAAGTCAGAAATATTTTTAAAAAAATGCAAACTTTGATATCGCTTATCTCCATAACTATTGATATAAGAACATTGTTACTGCAACATTTTCGGCTCATAATTTAGGCAAAAATCTATTTCTATCAGAGTTACTCCAAAAAGAATTTTGGAGTATGATACCCCGGTATATTTCAATTATGAAGAGTGTCGCTTATTTCCATAACTTGATATTGATACTAAGACATTGTTACTAGAACATTTTCTACCAGAGTTACTGCAAAAAGGATTTTGGAGTAACTCGGCTAATAATTTAGGCAAAAATCTATTTCTATCAGAGTTACTCCAAAAAACTAGGACATTGTTGCTTGAATATTTTGGACTCATAATTTAGGCAGAAAATTAAAAGTATTGTAGGCTAACTCTATAACCCTGTCTACACTTAAAACGAATTTATTGGGGTTTTTACTTAGGTCTATTTTATTCGAGGATGGAAAATTATCGGAAAAGCAGTATTTGGAGGGAATTGAAAGAAAAATCGCTCTAAACCCTAGTGGAATTACGAAGTCATCGAACTCTTTAAGAACTTAAGCGAATAACGATTGACAATAAAACATTAAAGCTAAATGTATGGGAGAGGAAGTACTCCGAAAAATAAACAAGAAAATCTTGCATCACGAACCAGACATCGTGGCTACACTGAAGATAGCCTACGATAGACTATTAGGTGGACTACGCTGAGCGAAACATGAACGACCAAAGAATGCGTCCTCCAAGGTAAGAAGACGAAGCGATAATGTCAAGAGCGACGCTAGAAAACTGTATATACACGACTGGAGAATCCATAGTAGTGACAGATGGCAATGCCGGAAACTACTGCTAGAGAAGGCCAAGATCCTCAATACGTCGTTGCCACGTGATGATAGACAATAGACATAGACAAGTGGACGGTGCTTGATCACATAGCAATGGCTTGAAAACTGCTAATGATATTATTATCACAAATAATTACCAAGTATAAATGAATGCTAAATAGAAAAAGTAGTAATTATAAATAAATTGTTAGTATTATAAAATAATGACAAAATGAGCACTTACAATATTAAATGCAGCGTATATTATCTTAAATTCTATGTGTTTTTAGAAAGTACATGATATTAATAAGAAGAAAAACACTTAAGTATGGAAATGAAGCCTGAACCTGTCAAAAAAGGAATGAAACTAGACTGAATGCAATGGAAATGAGATCACTTAAGGGTACATGTGAAAAACATTTTTATGAAAGAATAAAAAACAAAAAATTAGAAAAAATAAAAAGTTAATCTTTTTATAGTGGATATAATAAAAAAAGGGTTGATTAGATAAGTATACGACGAAGTGTTGAAGGCGCCAGAAACAGAGGGTGGCCGTGGAAAATTCGGCATGACCAGGTCAACTAAATATTGTATTTATGGTTTTTGTGTTCAGTTTGTAGAACTCCATGTTTATTTTTAATGAAATTTTAAATAAATTAAATTTTAATAAATATTATTATTAAGTTCTGCAGGTTAAGTGTTATTTTAAATTAGACAGCTGTTTCGGCTTGTAAGGCCATTACCAAACAGTTTGATAAGCCTTACAAGCCGAAACAGCTGTCACATCTAAAATAACACTTAACCTGCAGAACTTAATAATAATATTTATTAAAATTTAATTTATTTTAAATTTCATTATTAAAAAAAACTTAATACTGGAAGGTGGTCCTGTTAGGAGCCTTAAAAATAAGTCGAACTTGCAGGCAAAGATGAATGAAAGTGTATGAGGGGAGAGTTATGTGTCAGGACATAAGAATATGGTGCTTATGCTTATCCTCACGGAGAATATACCAGAATTTTTATTGTAACTGATTCTTCTCTTCTTTGATAGCGATGGTGTTGGCGATCATAACCTTGCTAAGTAACAGCTCGAAGTAGTTGCACCATGGATTTTCCGAACCGTTCTTCGTCTTCCAGGACATCTTCCGCTCGCAATTTTCCTTGAATAATGAGATGCAAGATCTGGTGCCTCTCTAGATGTGTAATGATATGTACAAAATATTCTAATTTCCGGATTTTAATTGTTTTTAGGATTTCATTATCCTTTCACGTACAGATTATTACATTGTCATTTGTAAGTCAGCTTATTTTTAGAAGCTATCTGTAGCTCCATATCTCAAATGCTTCAAGTCGCTTCAGCATTGTTTCAGTGAGTGTCCACGATTTAATAATTTTAATTATGATTCAATCGCAAATTTATGTTTAGGTCACGCCTGCATAATACAATTTTAACCAAAATAATACAGCTCTGGCTTATTATTACAATTTATAATTTTATATTAATTTAAATTATTACTAAATACACAATAAAATAGGAAATCAACTTCAAGACTACTCCAAGCAGTCATGTGAATTAAGACCACTGGACCAAGATTGAGATGTTGTATTGTATTCATTGTGTAGTGCATATCTTGAAATTTAATTATTTTATTTACCTACATTTTTGTAATAAATACACCGAACACATGCTAAGTTGTAAATTGTAACATGTACCTTGTATGATTGTAACTTGTTATTTGGTTTAATTAAAATTGTACATTTATCTGATTTAAACATTTAAAAAAAAATTGTGCTTTGTAATATTTTTATTATATTATGATTTTTTATTATGATTTTTAAATATTATGCTTATATTTGAAATTGTACATTTCTCTGATTTAAACATTAAAAAAAATGTGTGTTATGAAATTTTTTTGCTATTGCTTGTGCTATTGGCTATGTACTTGCTTTTTACTTTATGTAATTATTTTTTTGTATTGTGCCATTGCTATGTACCTGCTTTCTACTTTATATTATTATTATTTTAATACTTATTTCAATTCAAATTCACTACTCATCTTTTACACGTTCCTGTCATTTACATGCATCGAATAAACTTTTTAAAACTTACTTACTTTTTGTTTATATTGTCATTGTTTTATATTGCTTTTCTTTATATACTTGATATATATATTTCCTAGTAGTTGTATATTTTGTTTGACATATATTACTTAACTTTATTTTTTGTAAAAGCCCTGATGGGCGTTAATAATAAATATTTTTTTTACCTGGTATCTTCAATAGCAAACAGGGAATACTCCGAGGTAGAGATCGAGGGTAGAATTGAGGTGGATGGGTGGTAATACCTCAACTACATATATCTCGTAAACTAAAGAAAGTCACTGGTTATATTGATATAATTTTCACATCTGTATTCCACAATCCCATTTTGGAGTTATTTTTTTATATGTAGCTGGCTTTGAGCCCTTATGAGTCGTGGCAATGTCGAGGAGTGAGCAATGTTGATAAAGTTGTATTTGCTAACCGTAATGGAAATGTTTGCTCGTTTTCGGCTTTATTATTTATACTCCAGAATCACCGCGTAATTAAATAAAGTACATTTTTCTCCTTTGACGTCATTGACATGATTACACGATGTATTAAAACTGGGTCAAAAGATTTTAAAAATAAACTTTTGCGCGGCCGTGTAATGCTAATTATAACTTTATATACCCAACTATCTATATACATAATATTATATGTGAGTCTATTTGTGGGGTATAAAAGCGAAAATGTGAATGCAGTCACCGAGGTTTACAAATTTAAAATATACTGAATTTAAGATATTATGTACGTATCTCTTCCAAAATCGTGTTTCCATAAATTTATAGGCTACGTTTCCTATAACATCTCGAATTCAGCATATTATAAATTAGTAATCCTCGATGAATGCCTTCAAACTCTTTTCGATATTACTACCTTTGCTTTAATACCCTACATATGTTCTCTATACTATCCTATCTTAACTTATGAATGATCTAAATCAAATTTTGTTCGGTTGCACTCCAGAATCTCGAGAAAAATATTGTCAAACCACTAAAGAGTTAAGGTTGTTATTACGGTCGTTAGACATATTTAACTGTAATTTCGGATATTTTATACGCACCGTATGTATTACCGAGAAGCGAATCTCGATGTTTCGTTGGATACTTATCAAACGTCATCAGGAAGACGATCTTTACCCGCGGAGGTGGACCTCGCCTAGAACGTCATACAACTTGTCACATCTTCCTGCCTGGATGTTTATACTTCGTTTACAGCCTGGACCAATGCCAGTTTACTATCTCAAAGATAAAGTAAACTCTGCCTACGCAAGTGTTGTGCCTATCGAAAGCTATTTGTAAATATTGATGTAACGTAATTCCTTTCTTTATGTGATTGGAAAAAGCAAAAGTTATTATTAATTATATTCCATCGAAGATTTTTATATGTTGATATGTTCTAAGAACACAGTTACTGGATTTTGTCCCCAGAGGGATGACTAATTAATTAAGATAAATTAAAGAGGTCTCACAGAGACGAAGCTATCAATATGAGAAGCGTGTGTGGAAGGCTTTTAAAATACTTAAAGGGCTCTGGCATTGTCCATTCAAATAAACGAAAGATTCTAATATTTGAATACATATAGAGCTTTAAAAAATTTGATAATGTGTGTATGTTCTTAATTGGTGAATGTTTCATTGAATAGTGTGATCACTTAAGCCAAATTATACAGGTTGTAAGCCCTGGGCTATTGTATAAAATGACTTCTACACACGTTTCTCGTATTCATAGCTTCGTCTCTGTGAAATTATGATAATTTATCTCTAATTCCATTGAAAATGTTTAAAAGTTGATTTTATTAAAAAATGAATTTAGAAAATGATTTTATTAAAAAAAAAGTCCCATCGGATATTATTATATATGCGGACTATAAAAGTAAAGGCAGCAGTATCATAAAAATAAAAAAATGTTTTGAATACAGTCACCAAAGATTTTAAAGGCACTGGATTTTAGATTAGAATATGTATGTATCTAACACTTCCAGTTTTCCTGTAAATCTTGAATTTATTTCATTATAAATTTGTTATCCTGGATGACAGCATTTAATTTTTTTGATATTGCTGTCTTTGCTTTTATTCCCCACAAATCTAGTATTTTACATGTCCCAAGTCGTGATGACTAGGGGAGTTTTTAGATGTGGCCTTAAATGCCGCGGAATTTAATCTATCTTCAGAATTTTTAAAAAGAGAAAATCATCTAATGAGGATGGACCCTGAAATGGTATCGGAAACCTCGAATATACGGCATATATGTAAGCCAGAAAACTTCAAACATGTATACTCGTAAAGAACATTACAATGATTTAATTTATATTAATGAAAAGAATTCCATTTTTACTTCCTTTATATCAACTCGTGGCTTCTGCTTGCTTGCCGGCTTACCGTCGAAAACACTTTGGATCGATTTTTGACCGTTATCCAATCGAGCTGAAACTTTGCAAGCAGACTCGTGGCAACGATCAAGAAGATTTATCAAATTTTCATTAAAAAATAATAACAATTATAGTATAATTTTGAATTTTTCAAATTTATAATAGTTTTTTCAAATTGGATTCATTGCAAAAGTTTGATTACTAGCAACGGCGGCCCGATAACGTTGCGGAATATTTTCTAAATTTGTATTACTTCGTCGGTATACATAATAGGTACTTCACTACACATAGCATGAAGTGTCTTATCAAAGCTCGAAACATCTGACATTTTAGAATATATTAAATTACTGTAAGTTTAGTGTTATGTTTTAATTCGTCTTTAATTGTTATTATATTTTAGAAAGAAAGGGAGTATAATAAAAACTTGGCTTTAATGGGTTACTTTTTTAAACATATGTTTTTTGAAATTGGTGAATATACATTAGAAAGATTTTTTCCAGGTGTACTGCATAAAAAATAGATTAGTCAAAAATGACGCACTTTTATTATATGTTTCGGCCGCCAGTTAAGGCTGTGAGGACAGCGCTATCTAGAGTAGCGTAGCATCTTGATAACGTTAGTGATGCACATTATTAAATAGAGAGTTATGTTTTTTTTGCCTCTTATACCTTATGATATGAGCCATCTGGGAGCTTTGGTGACAGACATTGTTACATAGAGAATTTTATATTTTGATTGATGGTTAATATTAATGACGTATGCGACATATTATACTCATTAGTTTTGATTGTAATTAGACTGAAATATTTAAAAGAATGCATATTTTATTAAAAAAACGTAAAATCGATGTTTTCATTTTATATGACAACAATTGTGAAATTATGCTAATTTTGAAAATGGAATGAGATGAGTCATTGGATAGAAAGTTACAGACGGACATTTAAAATTATCATTAATGGAGATTAACAAGTTTTTGAAATATTTTTGGGGGCCAATGATCCCTCCATTAGTACCTACACATTTGGTACGTACACAATAAGCAATATTGCTATTTCTGTATCTTGACAGTTATTGTATAACATTGTTAGGCCGCCAATTTTGACGTTTTAAGTTTGAAATATTTGAAATTAATGGATTCAATCATTTAGAAATCTTACTATTCATAATTGTAAATAACTTAACGTTTGTGTATGTTTAGAGCTTTCTAATTGATTGAATACATTAATTTTAAACCTGTCAGGCAATAGCAATATTTTTATTTTTTTAGCAATACCTACTTATTTTTGAATATGATTGATTCCTGATGAAGGGACCATTGGTCTCAAATCATGTAGATATTTCAACAAATTCGTGATAATGCAAAGTGTATTCTTGTAAATTATATAAATAATGTTACCACAATTTATTAATTGCTAATAAAGTTATTTTGCAGTTATTAAAGAAGTTAAAATAACATAAATGTATTTTTATCACATTATATTATTATTATATAACTTTTATTTTAACGTGCGTAATATATTCTTGTACGATCTGAAGAATCATTGTTTCAAAATGTATGCAAACAACAAGTAAGGCTGTTCCAAGAAGAATATTTGAATACGAAGTATCCGTCTATTAATTATCCTGGGAGATGAATCCAATTTCGTCTTATCTTGATGTAACATGAATCGAGGGCTCATCCTATATTTAAATTAATGCCCTTTGAAGCATCAATTATAGATGTGATTGGGTGTAATGTATAAGATGATGTAGCTGAGTGGATAGGATAACCACTTTTTTTAGTTGGCACGAGTTTTTTTGGTTTTCTTAGAGAATACATATGAATATAAAAAACACATTATATGTAGCACATAGAACACCTGGAACTATTTATTGCCAGTAGATAAATTTAACAAATTAATCTAAAATTTCACTAACGCTACCTAATAAAGGGTTTCGAGAAACATTGTAATGAAAAAGATGGTCTGAAAGTGAAACTGAAAAAATATAGATCAATTCTACAAGAATGCACATAGAGGACATTAAATTGTGTAAAGTTAAGAAAAAACTAGCTGTGCCCACGCGGTTTCGCAGGCGTACATTTTTAGTAAATTTTAGTCATAGTTTATCAATTTATGTATTAAAAATATAACCTTAACATATAGATATATGTCGTCGCGGAATTTTTTATAGAACATTTCAAGTTCAACAACTTCTCTATAGAACGTACTTAAATATCTCTTACCTTTAAGGCAGCGCAGCATTCCTAAAACGCTCGACCATTTTTTCATCGACTTTAGTTGTAAAATAGATCACCAAGAAAAGCCCTTTTATTTTAACGTAATATTGTATAGCCTATGTTCACCCTGAATGTCCATTCTAAATATTGGTGAAAAAACTTTTGAAATCGGATGAGTAGTTTCAGTTTCGGAGATTACCTCCTATATCTAAACTTACAAACTTTACCTCATTATATATTTGTATCTATAGATAACTATGAAATAAAATTATCTTTCCAATATAGCTACCACGATTTTTATATGGTTTATTTAATTTTACAGTTCTATTACCTCCAAAAACTCGCCTCTTTAAAAGTAACAGTTTGTGTTTGTGCAGTACAAAGCTGGTAACTAACCTACCAATGTTTCCCTCACATAAAACTAAATAATTTCCGGATCACATTTAACTAAATAAATGTTAATGAGTGTAATAATTTTGTCACGCAAAGATAATAGTATTCCGACGGTGTTTTTTTTTATCAGCGATTCACCTGATAGCGGATGCTTTATCAGTGGGTCGTATCTGCCGTAAACGCATTTAACCACTCTTACAGCCAGTCGACAAACACGTCAGATCACAACATGACCTCCTGGAAGAGCCGTCTTGTGATAAACATGAGATGTCTAGTGCTGTTGTGATACCTTGTGATTTCAGTGATAATAACAAACATGTGATTAAAAATAATTCTGATTATCCTGTGGTGTATTTTTCACAATCTTGCGAATTGATTAAAAAATATCACCAGAGTACCTAATCAATTTTTGTAATTCTCACAAGTGTGTAAAATGGCATGAATAATAAATTATACAGTGATGAATTTCTACCAATTCTCGAGAAACAACAGTATTCATTTCAGTTGTGAATTTTATATTACCCACAATGTCCAAAGACTCCATAAACCGTCGACCAAAATCGATGACACTAGATAACGCGACCGACGATTTTGTGGTGGTTCATAAAACAGGGTCAAGACTAAGTGTGGTGGAACTGAACTCAAAAGTCGTAGCTCCCGTGAGGAAGACCCAGTCTTTCGGATCGGAAAAAATGCACAAAAAGCCTCCCTCCCTTCACAAGCCTACAGTCAATGTTATAGAAGAAAATAACGAATTGAAGGTCGAGCGGAGTGGCGCCATGGGGTCGGGCAGGTTCGAGAGGAACGGGAGTGTGCAGATTATAAGTAATTCGAACAACCCTTACAGAAAGACCAGTCGAAGTGAAAGGTCTGTTTCTGGTTCAGGAATGACGAACAATGGATTCGCCGGGAGTGGGGCATCTTCGATGTATGGAGGAAGCGTCAGCAGTTTACCGAAGTACACAGTTTGCAGTACCTACTTACTATAACTACTGATTAGATAAAATGGTCACAATGTTGACTTGACTCTGATAAAAATAAATTACGTTAAGTATGATGAACCGAAAACAATATTTATAATATAGATATTTAGCTAAATAATCATCAACATCTTACATGTTAAGATATTGAACTCTAATGAAATAAAAAATATATTCAAGGTGTAACAGAGCTATCCACAATACTTTACAGGTTGATTCCTGCTACAAGATATATGCGACATCAAAATTTGCATTTTTTTTCAATATTTCTGACTTATTTTTTGTAAAAGTTGAACTGTCAATTTCAATTGGATTTCATCCCATTGGAATAGGAAGGTTTTTAATATTTTATTTGATTTGTGTCAAAGGGAATGAATTTTTCATATTCGATATAAATAAATTAATGTAATAATAGTGCAGCTAGAGCCTGAGCCATTCCAGCAAGTTACGTAGTTACGGGACAGACAGACAATGAAATTATTATATTTAGATATAAAGCTCAAATAGTTACATAAACAAATTAAACAATAAATTTTATATATTTAAAAAGCTGCTAGAATTCAGGCACCTGCATAGTTCGGTCAGTAACTAGTTATGCATTACATCTTTGTTACCTAATTTAATAATAAATTTATCAATAAATATACTAAAAAGAATTTTCTCTTCTAAATGATATTAAACCTTAAAGTAAGAAGAGAAAAATAAACATTATTTTGTAAGGAAAAATAGCATATATATATATATATATATATATATGAGGGATGTAAAAGCAAAGGCTGCAATATCCAAAATAATTAATAAATGTTTCGAATGCAGTTACCGAGGATTATTAATTTAGAATGAACTGAATTCGAGATTTTATAGGAAATATTGCCCTGCCCCTTTTAAAATAATGATTCCAAATCACTATTAAAAGCAAAGATAGTAATATCGTCGTAGTGTAAAAAGCAATAGCAGCAACATTCACTTCAACCAATCAACGCTCAAGCATGTTATGTTTTTAAATAAATTATTTCCAATTAGATGTATACAGGGTGTCCCGTATCTCGACGTCAAGCCGAAATAGGGTGATAATATTATTTATCATAATATTTATCAGAAAATTATTTAAAAAAACTATGTAATGTATTTTAAAAATTATAAGCATTTAAAAAATCTTTCATTTCATTCCTGTTGCTAAAAATCTTTATTTTTCTTAATTATTTATTATTATTATGTAGTCCTGAATAATGCTTCTGTAAACTTTTGTCCAAAATTCAAGCCAACTGCTCCAGCTTGGAAGAAAATGTCACTTTTTGAAGTTTGACTTTTGAATACCAATTATTCATAATCAGTACTTTGCCCAGTTTAACTGACTGTATTTTTTTTTTTTTTAAATATTTTTCTGATAACTATTATGACTTGGCCTATTACCCGATTTCGGCTTGATGTCGAGATACGGGACACCTGTATATTTTGTTATAAAATACAAACATATATCCTGTAAATTGAGACATATTAAAACGCTGAGATAAATAAAAAATACAAACATATACCCTGTATATGTTTGTATTTTTTATTTATCTCAGTAGCACCTTAGTGGAATATTGCTGCCTTAGCTTTTACATCCCTAATGTAATTAATAAAAAAAAATATTTTTAATAATACAAAAAAAAACAAATGTATTAAACGTGCACACGTCTAACTTGCCTAGACTAGTGATGTAGCTCTTCTCTGGTGGTCATCCAAATAGGCGATATTTTAGTAGCGCAAGCGCTGGGCTTGCTGTGTTTTATGTTACAAAAAATATTTAAGTATCATTTATTGTTAAACAGGAAATAAAATGTGTTTGTCACGAAGAGCCTCAATTATATTTCTTTGTGTTCCGTTACGACGTTAAGTAACGTTGCGACAGAATAATGTATATTAATGCCAAGGTGATAATAAGATGTAGAGTTAATTGCATCCGCCAGGTATAATTTATCTTTTGTTAGGTGTACACAAATGAAAAATTCAATAACAGATTGTTAGTTACTTTGTAAAAACTACTTCGAAAAATTCAATAATTAACACTCCCTTTCTGGAACGGACACAACAATCTTATTTTCAAAACTATTAAATAATTATATTAATGATATTGAGTTGGTCTTATTTGTAATCCTCATAAATATCCCAAAAAATACAACACCCAAAGAAAAAAAAAGATAATGTGTAGTAAGACAGTGAAAAGTACAAAAAAAAATTTTTTCCATAGGCGATCGGGAATATTTTGTACAATACGGTTACGTCATTTTTGTGAGAACTGTCAAAACACTGGGATGTCCCTGGCGACAATAACACCTTTATTAATTTTGTTACAAGAATTAGGTACACATAATATCTATAACTAACATCCTCCCATAACAAAATAATTACATATAAAAGTATTAAATCAAAATAGATTAAACTTCCGATATGCCCATAATTCAGTCATGCTTTATAATGCACTTCACCATTACCATTGTACTTCTTTTTGAAAACCCATCTGAAAGATTTGAACTCGTCCTTCATTGCACTCTTCCGCTGCTCTTTTTCAGAACCATTCATGACTTCATTCAGTGTGATTTGGTCGCCTGTTTCATCTTCAACGCATATGTTGGTTATGCCGTAATAGTCTGGCTTCTTACAAGCTCTTTTTTCTGGCTGAATGTTAGTTTGAGAAACATCTTCCTCATCAGATGTATCAAGAGATTCATAATGATCATCCTCTGAAAGTGATGTTTCACTTTGAACATATGTTTCATCATAATTCTTCTTTAACTGCTCATTCTCATCGTTCACTGCCACTTCCAGTATGAATATGTAAAGAAGAACGCTTGAAGACGCTGTGCTATAACCCCAGCAACACGTAGAGAATTGAATCTCTACACATTCTTACGATTCGTACAAAATTACCGTTTTATTTCAATGCCTAAATATGCCTAACGACCGTAATATAAACCTTAAATCTTCAACTGACACGTCATGTTTTTAGACAGACAGATTTGTCCTTTGCATTTGGCAAATATACTTTGATTTTATGCATTAAGGAATAACATGTTCGAAGGAATCGTTTAATTTAAATGCATACGTTTTTAAAACGTTATAGAAATGTATTTAGGTGAACGTATATCGGGATGAAAGAAAGAGACATGAGATAGAGACAGTAAATGGGGTGAAAAGGGATGCAAAATCCGGGCGCTGATCCATATTATGCTATTTGAGCTACTATAAACCGCTATTATAATTCTCGCGATCTATATCAATTGTTACAAATCAAAAATACTCAGAAAAACCAAGAATTTTGTATCGGGACTCCTAATTCCCGATAAAAAATAATATTTTAACTGAACTTTTTGGGACATTAAACGAAAATTAGTTAAAATATAAAACTGCACCATAATTAGTCACTTAATATATACTTATTCCCAAATACTTCCACACTTCTTTCCTTTATCCTAATCCTATATCCCATTCCGCTCTTCTCACCCCTTCTCAACATATATATTGAAACTATAAATTATGTCATATTGTCAAACTTTGCTAATATCATTAATAATTAATCTAAAGTGGAAAATTTATAATTGGCATAATTTACTATTTTTTATCTCTTGTATGTTAATTTAAGATTTGCTGTTAACTTGTCATCCTTCCTAGACAGAAGGGAGGAATATTACAGTTATTAATATGAGAGTTTTTTCCGCATTTTAATATTTTATTATCGCATCTTATGTGTTATTACAAAACCGATTTACGCCCCAATAAAGAATTGTAATTTGTATATTTTCTTAGTAATTTGTTTTCAATTTAAAAATATCTCTGTTTATAATTTACAGTGTGGTGAAGGAGCAGTACTGCTCGTGCACTCGCTGGTCCAAGTTGGAGAAAATGCTTATCATGATCATCGCACTCCTTGTCCTGATTATCCTCGCCATGACCATAGGCCTCGGTGTCCTGTTGGACAATAAAGACGGAAATAAGCACTGGTGGGTGTTTTGAACGATTTGAATTACTTAACTGTGATCTATTTGTGTGGTGATTTCACAAAAAACAAAAAATATACGTTGTTTTTATATTTTTGTTTTTGAACAAATTTAAGTTATGTTTAGTTTATAAGTATTTATTGTACAGATTTAATATTGTTAGTAAACACCTTCATCATATTGGTTAATAAATAAATTTACACTCTAATTAAAAAGAAATGTGCATTGTATTTATTGCCTATCCAAACCCATAAAACTCAATGTTTGTCTGTCTGTCTGTTTGTTCATTATACAAAGCTACTCCTTTTGTCCGATCTGATCAAAATTTTGGATACCTTTTCTTTCGAATCTGGCAGGTTCTATTTAAGAAAGACAATCGAATTAGTAAGTTTAAATGAAAATGTGTATGCCAATATGTAAGCAATGTGTAAGCCGTGCGTACAACGCACATAGTTAGTTGTGAAGGTGTTTACGGGTAAAAATACCAACAGTACGAAACAATGCGCCTCGTATGCACGGCTTACACATACTAATTCGATTGTCTTTCTTAAATTGAAAGAGGTCTAACATAGGCGTCATTTTCCCCTTTCCCTTTACACCACACCCTCCCCAAGATATAATTTCCATGCAAATCTGTACCGTTCGACCGATCTGACTCAAATTTTGCATACTTATTTTTTAGGAGACAGCAGGTAACATAAGCGTTATTTCCCTCCTCCCCCTTCACCCCACCCCCTCACCCTGATATATTTTCTGTACAAATCTACACCGTTTGACCGATATGACCCAAATTTTGAATACTTATTCTTTATGTATGCTTTAAGTATCTTTAAGTAAGCATGGTATAAGTAAGTATCTTTAAGCAAACATTTAAGATCTGACGGTTAACCAAAGGGAAATTTTCCAAGCAAATCTTTACCGTTCGACTGATCTGACCTATTTGAATATTTTACTACTATTTAGGACCCGGCGGGTAACATAAGCGACATTTCCCCCCTTTCCCCATACCCCTCCCACACCCACTGATATATTTTCCATGTATATTCTACCGTTCGACTGGTCTGACTCAAATTTTGCATACTTATTCCTTAGAACTCGGATAGATAGAACGGAACCACGGAGAAACAAAGGTGATATTTCTTCCTCCCCCTTTTCCCCTCCCTTCGCCTGATATATTTTCCATACGAATCTGCACTGTTCGACCGATCTAACCAAAATGTTGCATACTTATTTTTTAGGACCCGGCGGGCTATATCATGGAAAATTACCCCCTCCCCCTTCCCCTCTCAACCAAGAATCATTTACACTCAAGAATGTCAAAGCCTGTCAGCTTTGTCATTGATGCAAAAAAATCTACAAAAAATATCCTAGTATACACCGAAGAGAATTAAAATTGTGATCTGTGAGGCATATATTTTCATGAACAATAAAATATTGAAAAATACTGTAATATAATAAAATATACTGTAATAAAAGTAAAACAAAAAAATACTGAAAAACTACACTGAAAACAGTCCACCAAATCAATAATATAACAAATAAGGAACCTCTCAAACTTTTACATAAGGTAGCCAATGCCGAAATAAAAGATGGAAACATTAAGTTAAACAAAACTCATCCAACATAATAATGTCGTTATCTGTCCGTCTATCTGTCTGTCTGTCCGTCCGTAACTTTGTGTTACATCCGTAATTTCGTTCGAATTCACAGCTAAAAAACAAATTAAACGGCCGGAGATATGGCTTGAATCCCGGGCCAGCAAACTCGAACTGGCCGCTTAACGCATGCTGCTACTGACGCCTCTCCGTGGGCTGACAAAAATATGCTATAAATATATGCTAGGGCTTAGCAAAAATACGAACCATTTCACGTTCCGCCCAGCTTAATCGCCAGGGTTTAAAATAGTACCGTTAACTGCCGGCAGGGGAAATGTATTTTTTTTCAAATATTTTGATACAAGTAGTTATTACTATTTCATGGGAGTCAGCTATAAATAAGTAAATACTTACTCTTTAGGATCCGAAATGTGAAAGCACCCCGGTTATTTTTGACGGGTTACAGCTAGTGGAAAACATAAATTATGTATAACACTATCTCAAAACTTTCATATAAATATACTTAAAAAAAAGGAACGGTAGGCGCCAGTGGTTTGCAATGGATTAAAATTACACACACAACAGACGAGGTAATTGAAACTTAATAAGTAACGCGTAACAAACATAGTAATACGTACACACATTGATTAAAAAAATATATATTAAATCTTTTTTTTTTAATTAGGTTCACTAAAAAATGTTAAATATTTAAACGCTACTTTTGTATTCCTTTTGGGTTTCTTTTATTTTTAAATTAAACATACGCAGTCTGCAAAGATAAAATTATTTTATGAAGTGGAACGTTTTGCTAATCCCTTTAAAATTCTTATTCGCATGAAGTGTGCTTAGAGCAGTAAATATTAATTTATATAATAGTGAATCTGTGTTAAAATACCAGAAAGATAAAGAACAGTAGCGTATATTTTTGCGAATATCTTTTTAATTTTTTTTAAACTGTTGTCAATTTGATAGGTGAAAATTTCATTATCTATAGGTTCAGAGATAGCGTTTATCTCAATAACAATATAACGATTGAAATTTGGGGGTTCTAGTGCTATTTATTTAATTAATATTTTTATTTGACTATCGATTATATTTTTCAGTTTAAATGTAAATTAATGACAGATTTTTGATTAAATCTTATAGTGAATTAAGTACGTCTATGTATCTTTCTTAATTAAGTTGGTATTCTGTATTATAACACCGCTGATATCGAGTGACAAATAATTGAAGACATCCCTGTGAAAGGGTCTATTTATTTTATTTTATTTTATATAGACATTATTTTTTTTCTTTATTGATTCATGTTGCTAAGCAATCTAGTGACATCGTCGAACTGTTGGCATCCATCATACTTATTACCAGGTCAATATAGCCAACTTTTGAGATCGAATTTTGGCAAATTTGAGTTGAAATCATGAAAAATAAAATACCGCATATGTTTTATAGACCATTTTAAAACAATAAAATCATTTGTGATCTGATGTATTATACAGACCCTTTTTATAGGGACGCCTTAATTATTGACAGTTGATAGTTTATATATAAATATACTCTTCAAACGGTTGATTTCTTAAGATCAAGTTCATCGATATGACAACACCTCAGCACTTTACTCGAATGTAGATTTTTTATTGGTGCATCAAATATTGCGTGACAGAAGAAGCTCGGTAAGCACCCGATTGCTAGATTTATCATCGGCTTTTAATCTTCTATCATGTTTCTGTTTTCACACCTGTGAGATTGGATCACTGGTACCATAATTGAATTTATATCTAGAGAGATAATAATTTTAAGTACTATATAGTTTGTTTAGTAGTTTAGTGTTTCAAAGATTATACCAAATCAAATAAGTCACTGATATGAACAGTGTTCAATGATACAATTTTTTTTTTAGTTTTATAATTTCTTCAGGTTAATTTTTATGTTCTGTAAAATCATATATAATGTTTGTTGATCATCAATATTAAGTATAAGCTTGTTTAGTAGTTTAGCGGTTCAACGATTATACCAAAACAGATAAGACGCTGATATGAACAGTGCTCAATGGTACATTTTTTTTAGTTTTACCATTTCTTCAGGTTAATTTTTACCTGTAAAACCATGTATAATGTTTGTTGATCATCAATAATTAATTTATATTAATATTATGAAAAAAATGTACCTGAAAATTATAATACCAACATTTTTAGCTTCATTTTTCTAAAATCTGAATTGCTAACGTAGATTGTCCTCTATTGATATTGGCTACTGATATATAGTAATGTCTCATTTTAAACGATGATCAGAATTAAATATCATGATCAGAATTATTTTCGAATCGTAATCCTAAAATTGTTTTATTTTACACTTATTATCCAGAAACACTTATTATCCAGAAATACTTTTACAGAAAATTGGCGGTCTGTTGTAAAAAAAGAAAGCTAACAAATCAATTTCTATTATCATAAATTTTAAAAATTAATTGAATTCAAAATATTACATCACTGCTGTACTGTGAGTGATTAATTATTAGAATTATTACATTGAAAAAATAGTTATTTTTTAAAACAGTTGTAAATACATAAAATAATGTTCGCACAAACGTGCATCATTGATTAAAATATTGTAGATAAAATGATCTTATATGTACAAGTCATTTATGAAATTTTTGATGAAATGTTAAGCAAATATGAGATGAAGTACGACTGATGATAGATTGATTAAGATTAAAACTAACAAATTGTTGAACTGAAGTATTGACGTTCCTCTCGAATTCATAGCTTTATCGCGGTTAATTGAAGAACAAGAGCGTTGTATTTGAAGGAAGTCTTTTCAATACGCGAACTTGAAATTCAATTGACAAACGAGTGTTTATTGTATTGCGTAATCGAAGCGTTGTGAAATTTTTGATGAAATAAATTAAAAAAAATTTTTGTCGACATTTTTATAACTAGAATCATTAACTGCATAGATGAAAACAATTATACTTGTTTTAAATTTTTTAAAACAATATTGAATATTTAAAAAAATACTGTAATGGAATGGAGAAATAGATTGGACCTTCTACTACATTCTGGAATACACTATCACACTCTGGAATTAGCTGCACCATTCAAGAAACGTTTAGAATAGTCAGGAAGCGACGAGAACAAACTACAAACGTCTGGAATGTTCGGAAAGGCAACATGTTTGCTATAAAAGCGAAGCCGTATCGTAGCCATAGTTTATTTTAACTTTGCCTGTCTCAACAGAGAGCTCTCTAGTGAGACTGGCATAGTAAAATCAAACCTTTTCAAATGTATACAAGTAAAGCATTGAAATAAATGAAATGAAAAAAATTAATGTTCTGACAGATCATTCAGTGCGAAGTGAGTGTGTCTAGTCGTGTATTGCTAAGTACTTACGTAAGTGGTGATAATTTAATGTTCTACAAGTAATAAGTTCTACAATTAATATCCAATACCAAGGTAAAAAATATTCAAAATCGATTAGCTACAGATACAGACTGAGATATGAAAAATGTTTTGGGTATTAAAATTAATTGGTTAAAATTAATTGATCAATTTATTTTGGTAGTTAGGATCAACTGGAAACATTATTCCAACCAATATTTCTCTGTTCGAATAATCTGTCAGATAGTACAGCGTTTACTTTAAGGCGTGTGTAGTGCTCACTAAGCAAAGGGAATTTACTTAACTTACTGTCGTGCTATTTCACGCAGGGATAGGGTGAATGGAACTTTCTATCATAGCCACACTTTCTATCATAGCCCTATCTATCAACGAAAGGGTGAATGGAACTTTCTATCATAGCCACACTTTCTATCATAGCCCTATCTATCAACAAAAGGGTGAATGGAACTTTCTATCATAGCCACACTTTCTATCATAGCCCTATCTATCAGCGATAGGGTGAATGGAACTTTCTATCATAGCCACACTTTCTATCATAGCCCTATCTATCAGCGATAGGGTGAATGGAACTTACTATCATAGCTACACTTTCTATCATAGCCCACCACTCTAGCCTCATCCATTTCGATTGTTGAAACCTTTAACCAATATTCTGGTTTATCTAATCATTTTTAGTACATCATCATTTCCATCGTTCATACGTTCTTACATCCAAACCAGACAGCGGTTGTATTGTGTATCAATAATAATCAATAACTGTATAAATTGTAAACTGTATAGATGTGACGTTATTTTATTAGGTGTACCCATAAGCAATCAATTATTTGAGTGGCAACAAAAATAGAATTTAACTACATTTAATTTAATTTTTAATCGATTTAATTTCCATCGTTGTCTAGGACCTTTTGCCATCTTGTTGGTAGACTTTTAAGAAAAATATGCTTTTAGGTGTTTTTAAAGCGTCATTATCAAATCCCGCCGGGCGCCCACTTCGATCGCCAATCAGACAAGTCAAAATCACCATCGGAAAATTTTCTAAACCAACGTTGGCACTTTCAATACGTCTCCATACACATCACAAATTTTCTTTGTTGCAACCGTTGCATTAACACTAGATAGAAAATGAAACAGCATGCAATGATGTAAATTTTCTAAGTTAGTTGATTGTCCGCCATTTTACAACAGAGTAATAAAAAAATTTAAGTTTAATTGTCACAAGTCACAAGACCACGGATTATGATATTGCGTATAAAACACGTCTTTACACGTTGACTTTACTGAGCTTGACTGAAGCAAATATTCCATACCAAAAATAATTCATTACTTATGGGTACGTACTCCTATTACATATCTAAGATGTATTTGTCGTTTTGGAGTTGCTAACACAAGTCTGTTATTATTTTTGTATGGCTTTAATGCAGGAAGTCTCATTGCTAGTAATATAATATAAGCTCATAGCAAAAACTTTACAGGTGGATTTCTGCCTTGATGGTGGGTCGAAAACGTTCAAGCAATCACGCAAGCAATCAATAGTTATGGAGATATGCAATATCAAAGATTGCGCTTCTTTTCAATAGTTCTGACTTGTTTTTTGCAAAAAGTTGAAGTATCATTACAGTATTTTATATCATTCATTCGCTTCAATACAACTCAAATAAAACGATTAAAACCTTGTAAAAAGTTCTATTTTAAATTTTTGCAAGGTTTTTATCATTTTATTGGACATAAATTTACTTGCTTATTAAAGCGAGTGAATTTTTTAGACATTCTGTATAATGAATAACATATTTTTACGTGTTTCAGAGTACCTCCTAAGAGTTAAATCATGATATAAATCATTTTGCAATATCTGGACCGATCATGTTTTATGTAAATGTAAATAGCCACCCCCATAATTCAAGATAACACTTATTTTGAGGTGAATAACTATACTCTTAAATATATTGTTACATGCTGTCGTATTTATATACTAAATTTTAAGCTCATAGATGACATGTATATCTTTTTAGAAATTAAACATAAACACAGCAGGGAACATGGCTACCAGTGCATTCAAGTACCTAAATCAACTTTTATCATTAAAAATTCGGATGAGTCGCACATTCGCACTACTGAAAAGAAATTTATTTGCCTTAGAATATAAAAAAAAAGATTATTATTACTTCAATAATGCATGTGTTAACAAATAATAAAAATGATAAAAAATATATCTTTCTTCACAATCTAAAAGTTAAATTATAGGCTTACGATAACCAAAATTCTTCAGCGGTAGAAAGCTCGGCTGCCACGCGGGTGGCCCGGGTTCGATTACCTGCCTCTTTTTGATTTTTATTATTTAATATTTTTTTGGTTTGCCAGCGATGGATGTTGCAGCAATTTTACTGTATACATGGCTAGTTTTCCGCGCTGGAAAAGGTATTCGAATGGGTAGGTATAAGGGCGACTTTTAAATATTTGAATTAACTCTCATTTCAATTAAGGAATTTTCATGTATTTCATATATTTTTTAGTGATAAATTTTTTCGTAAAATTTTGAATGAAGAAAACATTGCATACGATAATTCCAATAATATTTTGAACATTACAGAGGGAACAGAGTTCCTCAATATGTATTTAAATTGACGAGAAAAATAAAAGTTTATTGTGTTCGGACACAAAGTCGTGGGTCGTGGGGCGGGTCCACTTTGAAAAACCGGGTAATCTTAAATTGGTATTCCGTATTCCAATAATTTATTCATTACTTTAACGGGCTAAATCAGGTACTGAATTGAATTAATGAAGGGTATTTTAGTTTTCCTTGAATTTATGGAAATTTCGTGTAAGACATTTTTTTATAATAAGTCACGATAATAAGTACAAGCTCAAATAGCTTAATATCATACTTGAAGTTTTGAGATTCAGAATGTTTGGCGTAAAGTTAATTAAGATGTAGAGGCGACCTACAGACATTTTAATTTGCAGAGGTAAATGGTAATCACTTCATACGCGCTCCAAAAATTACGTACGTGTATCAATTTAAAGCAGCGTGTAGTGAGCATATTGAAGTATGAAGTGTAAACATATATATTGGAAAAGAAGCGAAATAACATTTTTCAAGTGATATTCCAATCACAATTATTATTATATTGTCAAGACATGTGGCTGTGGGAAGCAAATGAAGATACTAAAATAATTTAAACTTCTGTTTATTACGCAAAAATCGCTGGAAACAAGTTTAAATGAAGTAGCGTTCATAATTTTATAGTCACAAAATGTTTCCCGAATATTTTAAACACTTACCTATCATTACACTATTTCTTAATTTGAACTAATTATGTCTCGCTTCCGTTCAATGTTCTCTCGTAGAAAAACTTCGTCTGGTTTGTACTTCCTGGGATATTATGCCGTGTTTTACGACCTTTCTGGCCGACGTTTCGGATCCCATTGCAGGGTCCATCATCAGGCCTAACGAAAAACCCTGCAATGCATAGAAATAAAGTGCAATAAAAATTTATGAAATTAGGCGCAACATGCCCTGCCCAATAGACAGTGTTGCAAGGCAGGATGTTACAAGATGGACTCTCAGAGTTCTGAAGTGCAGACCTTGGGAAAGTAAAAAAGGTGTTGGAAGACCTCAGAGATGGGCCGACGATGTAGCCACTATGGAAGGGAAGAAAAAAAAAGGGTATGGAAGAGGTCTGTATCCAGCAGTGGAGAGATGAAGAAGGAAGAACTCTCTTATCAATCTAGGTATATGGTGCGGTTCTATAGACAGGATTTTTGTTTCATCAAATCTGATGCAAAGACCACAACTCGTTCACAATCTGGCGCCACGTTGGTACTAATAAGTTTATCTTGTTTAAAAAATTACTACGAGTTTATACATTTTGAAACAATTATAAAAAGATCAAAATGAAACATCAATGCCTTAGTAAATAATTAATGCTTTACTACTAGAAGTCGTTTATAATTTAGAGACTTGCTTTAGAATAAAATTTAAAAAAAAATCGTTTGTTTGCTAGGGTATTTAATTATGCAAGAATAAATACTTTAACTGCTATATCAGTGTGTCTTAGACGTACGCTAGGGGAGGCATTTTTACACTGTGACTGTGATTTCCACAATTTTGTTCATTATTTATACAACATTTTTCTTCTTAAACAGTTAAAAATTGTGCAATAAATAATATGAAGACTTATTTTTAAACAGTAAATTGAGTATGTCGAAGTCGCTTCTCATAAAGGATACTACGCGAGAAATTCCAAAGTTAAGAAACTACAAATTTCACCGCCAGATCGCAATTCGCAACAAACCAAACTATTTGAGAGTAGGACAAACAGATTTTCAATCAACACTCTTGTTCCGGAACGGGGTTACAACTTAGCCCCAAAAATCTTTTTATTATTAAAAATTATTTTTAAAACTATTTAATAATTATTAATGATATTGAGATGGTATTCTTTGAATATATTTTCCTTCCTCCTCCTAATCTATTTATTATTTTTTGAAATAATAAATATTCTTAAGAATAATACACTCATAAGAGATGATATTAATAATGTATAATAAGACAGTCAAAAGTAGAAAAAGATATGTTTATCCATAGACAATCGTCAATATTCTATATGATACGCTTACTTCATTCTGCTTGCACGACTTCTGTCAGTCTGATGCTTGCGAGTCGTGAGTCAGAATACTACGGTTTCTTATGTAGGTTCGCACTATAGAAGAAATGTAATTAAAATATTTTAGAACATTTTAAAACCATTATAAAGGTACAGATACACATGCTTATTTAGTGGCATGCTAATGAGCATGCCACTAATAAGCATGCCCTAACAACTGTACACACTTGCTCATTACTGGCATGCTTATTAGTTGCATGGTCATAAATAAGCATGCCCAAAGCTAACAATCAAACACACATGCTTATTAGTGGTATGCTCTTGTCATAGAATAGAGACGCTCTTGTTCAAAATGGAAACTTTGCAAACTGAAATAGAAAATTCAAGTGAACCAATAAATCAAAAAACTCCCCGAGTTTCCATATGCACATTTTTGATTTTAGTTTTTATAATTTTTATTGTAAGATTTGAATCATTCATGCCTATTAATAAAGTTTCATAAACATTATTTCTCACTATATTATTTTTACACAACGGTGACCGAGTATTCCACAGACATTCGTGATTCCTATAATAAGTCACGAATAGTAATGTTTTATCATCTCCCCAACGCGCCATATTTGTTTTATCTGTCGCGGACTGAGAAGATCGCATTGATAATACTAGCCGCGAAGCCCGCGAATGACACAAGCATGCTCATAATAAGCAAGCCTGTTCACGCATGCTCCAAAGATACCCCTTCTCTATGGTGAATGACAGTGGCATGCTCGTTACTAGCAATGTGCGTACACACATGCCACTAATAAGTTAGGCCTAAAGAATATAAAACTAAATAAGCATTTGTATCTGTAGCTTAACTCAATAAAACGCAAATTTGGCTGGGGTAACTTAGTTACCCCAATCCTATACACGATCTTCCGTTCCGGTACCCAACGGTTTATTTAAAAATACAAACATACCTATCTCTTTATTACAATGTGTGTAACAATTTTTTGCGTGACTCTGAGTTCAATTTAAACTTCAGTACTAAAAATAGTAATACATTGTACACCCGTTGGCTTTTTGTCAATCTTAAATGGACGCAACAAAGTGTTTGGTTAAACGAAATAAAAAATGCCTTCCACTTACCGGCGCGGCGCGCGGCGAGGCGAACAAAGCCCGCCGGCTGGGAAGGGTACAAACCAAAGGAAGCATTTAAAAACAAATTGTTGAATGAGCTAGACGCCTAATGGACCAGCGTCACTCGCGAGCGAGATGAAAGGGAATTATGTATTACGACATATTTTTGATCGTACTTGGACAGACATATTCGGCCGTATTTCGAAAATAGCAATATTTGGATCCCAAGACGAGAATAAAAAAGTAACCCGTAAAAACCAAGTTTTTACAACACTTCCCATCTCATTTCCGGGTTTCTTGTCTACCATATGCGTCGGAATCTCCGTACAACTTACTAAGTTGTATGAAAAAACCATTAAAAATTTGAAAAATAAAAAATTATACTATAATTATTATTTTTTTTAACGAAAATTTGATAGATCTTCTTGATCGTTGCCACGAGTCTACTCGCAAAGTTTCAGCTAGATTGGATCACGGGAAAAGGGTTAAAAATCGATCGAAAGTTTTTTCGTCAGACAAGCAGCAAGCAGACGCCACGAGTTAAAAGAAAGGAAGTAAAAAAGTAACCCATAAAAAGTTTTTATTATACTCCCTTTCTTTGTAAAATATAACAACAATTAAAGACGAATTAAAACATATAACATAATACTAAACTTACAGTAATTTAATATATTTCTAAAATGTCAGATGTTTTGAGCTTTGATAAAACACTTCATGCTTTGAAGATTAAATTCTAAAAACATTTTTCAGTCAATTTAGATTTTCGACATTCGTAGTGAAGTACCTATTATGTATACCGACGGAGTAATTCAAATATAGAAAATATTCCGCGACGTTATCGGGCCGCCGCTGCTAATCAAACTTTTCTAATGATTCCAATTTGAAATCACCAATAAAATTTCTAAAAATCCGAAATTATACAATATTTTTTTTTTTTTAACTAAAATTTGATTGATCTTCTTGATCGTCGCCACGAGTCCACTTGCCAAGTTTCAGCTCGATTGGATCATGGGAAAAGGGTCAAAAATCGATCCAGATTTTTTTTGACGGCAAGCCGGCAAGCATGCAGACGCCACGAGTTAATATAAAGGGAGTAAAAATAAATAAACGATACGTCGGTGTTTGTTTCTTTCAGTTTATACTTGAGAGAGAGGGAGACAGCGCGACAATGTGATGCGAAACATGGCGGTTATCCATCAAACGTCAAAATATACAGGGTTATTTGGAAAACATTGATAATCTCGCAGGAATATATTCCTGCTTTGATTATGAGTTGAAAATGTTCAAGCAGCCATGACCTAATTATCAATAGTTACATTACAGTAACTTATATCGATTAAGGAAAATTCATTATTTTCAATAGAATTTAAATAAAATGATAAAACCCTGCAGAAATTCCAAATGGAATTCAAAGGTTATTATTATAAGGTATTAAAGGGAATGAATTTAACACATTCGATATAAGTTACCGTAATGATAGTCCAATGTTTTATAAAATAGTAAGTCAAAAACATTGAAAAAAAAATGCAAACTTTGATGTCGTATATCTTCATAACTATTGATATTAGATCATGGTTGCTTGAACATTTTCAACTCATAATCAAGGCCGGAATATAGTTCTACGAGGTTATTAATGTTTTCCAAATAATCCTGTATATACGAGTCCATTGCTAGAATGATTATACATCAGCAAACAGGACGTTGTGGGAGAAGAAATTAACAAGTGCATATTAAATAATCTTTTTTCTATAAGCTTTATATACAGAATCAGTACTAAAATAATATATTATAATATATTACAATAATAAAACTCAACCTACTATCCCAATTACAAGTGTCTTCGGTCTGCTCTAGCTACATGGATATATTTATTTAGTGTATCAAAGTAGTGTAATCATGTAGGAATATGTAATTTCAATATTTAAAAATGTCAAAAGACCGTTATATAAACTTTATATCTTAAATAACTTAATAATACTAAAATTGTGTGCATTCCTGTTTAAAAATACCTATATCACACATATATAATTTAATCAATATATCTAGTAATGCGACATGTTCCACAAAACATATCAATTCACCTTCATGGTCAGTGATCCTATATCCTTTCAGATATAATAAATATAAATGGCGTTAATATTTTATAGCGGTTGTAACTTAAAACCAATCCATAAAATTTTCCTCTTTCATTTCATAAAGTCTGAACCTGTAATTCTATAGTCGCACCTAAATGCATAGGGTATCATGTTTTCGCACAGACTTATTTATATTTAATTCTACAATATTAATTATTTATTCCCTCATTCTGATAAATGATAAAAATAAATATGTACTAAGAACAGTTAAAAGTAGTCTATACTAATATATAAAGAGGTAATGTTTGTAAGTTTGGATGTAGGAGATAATCTCCGAAACTACTAATCCGATTTCAAAAATTCTTTCACCGATATTTAGAATGGACTTTCAAGGTGGATAGAGGCTATACATTATTCCGTTAAAATAAAATGACTTTTTGTGGTGACCTATTTTACAGCTAAAGTCGACGAAAAAACGGTCGAGCGATGCGTTTTTTATGAACGCTTCCTTAACGGCAAGAGATATTTAAATATTTTCTAAAGAAAAGTTGTACAATTTAAAAAGTTCTATAAAAAATCCGTGACGACATATATCCATATGTTAAAGTTAATACACAAATTGATAAAATATGACTGAAAGTTACTAAAAATCTATGCTTGCGTAGCCGCGAGCACTCCTGTATTAGGTACATATATTCGTCACTGTATTTAAGCGCATTTTTTATTATCAATTCCTCTAGGTCCAATATGCACAGAGTTGCAAATATGTGATATTTTTTTTATTTTATATTTAGCATTAAAAGTCATAAAGCACATGACGAACATCCTTACTCCAATAATTTATCTAGGATCAATATTGATGGAGTTAAGAATTTTTTATCCTTTTTTCAGGCTAGTTGACAAACTTAACACAGAATCATCTTCAGAAAAGCTTGATTGAAATCAGTTAAAAAGTGCGGAAATTATCGTGTCTACAAAATAGGTTGTATTCCGTGTTACCTTATGAGATGTGCAGTAAAAATATCTTAAAATGAATAGTCTACATATGTACCCCTAAATAATATTGATTAGCAAAATTTTTAGCAAACTTATTTTGTAAACTACAAAATAGGAAAATGTTTTTAATATAACTTGTAAAAAAATAATGCATAAAAACATAAAGCCTTATAAAATAACAATTTTTATTAAATAAATTATTTTATAGAATACCAACCAGTTTTGTGGCAATTTTAAATAGAGACAAATTCTAAAGTATTAAAATAATTTTACAAAAGTACCAGAAAGTAGGTAGGTACTTGCCCGAACATCTGAGATATAGTTACATTTTTGTATGTGTTTGTGACAGTGTGACCCCAAATGTATGTATAAATGCAGTGTCATCGACATCAAGTCGATGTGCAGTACTTCAGATCGATTGGACGACGGGCATTGTGTTAATTTTCACTTCCAAGATTTTTCCACAAGAAATGAAGAAAGATTGGCGGTGAACTTAATATAAAGGATTTAAAAATAAAATTACGTTTCGTAACTTGCCAAAGATTTATACATTGTATTAGCTAATTACCATACGCCAAGGTTTATCAAGTACTTCGTCGTAATATAACAGTATACTGCTTGATGCGGTGCAGTAAAGAAGTACTTTTAACATCTCTGTGTGAGTGAATAGCTACTAGACGTCGTGCTAGGGGCATCGAAATTCGTCTACAAAGAAACGAAGAATCTCGCAATCAGAATGGTCACGAATAGGCAGTTGCTTTGACACTAATAAGACGTTATTAGGATTCCATGTAAGGGTCTGGTGTCTTGTCAGCTGTTCGTCATTGAATTCATGTAAAGGGCAATGAACCGCGAGGTATATGAAATAATTATCATTTTTTTTATTCACACAATACCTATACATGAATATAACCGAAACTTATTTTAATAATGTAATGCAAGGCTAATACAAAAAAAAAATACATATTTAAAAAAATTAAACATCTTATCAACTGATCTTTGTAAAAACCATTGTAGATAGAGTTATCTGTTTTACTAATCAATTATATAAATATCGACTGTTTAGTGTCAATTTGCCGCAATTACAAAAAATGATAATAGCATAATTTATATGGCATCAAAACGTTGTATTGTTCTTTTTTTGTAATTTATTATATTAGCATAAATTCTTTGTGTGAATGAAAATGTCGGTTTTCTACTCATGGCACAAGTCGGCCTCTTACCGTTATATTTTTTATTACAATAAATGTAAAGGGTGTTTTTCTTAGATTGAATACTTAAAATTGAAATAAAATATAATAAAATGTTTTTAATATCCGTAAATATGACAGATAATTTTATGGCATTAATATTAATTAGAATATGATTTCGGGCTTGTGGCCGCCGTGTCTGGCGCGTACCTATATGACGTAATCTGTAGGTCCAATTTTCGCGCCAACCACGAAAGTCCGCCTCTAAAAAAACATCCTTTACATAAATTTGTTGAATGTTTTATTATTTCATGGATGGGTAATAAAATAATATTAATCACATTGTAATACTAATAAACATTCAAATTAGTTATTATTGCCGGTCGATTTCATTCATTAGCTGAGACTAGTATGTAAAGAAACTATTTTTTTTTGAGGTTTACAGCGTTAACTTTGTGGTTGGACATGAATATTAATTTTAATTGACTAAAACCTATGTATAAACCACTTTGAAACTGGTATACGTAAAGTTACTCCAAGTGGTTTATACAAAGTTTTTAGTTAATTAAAATTAATAATAAGTTTTGCTTAAAAGTAGTAGGTATATTTTATTGTATTCATATTTAAAAAAAATTATCATATAAAGGTGTGAAAGTAAGAGTATTTGAATGTTTTGAATGTGATAATTATTATCAATATGTTATATGTATTTAAAATAAATTTAAAAAAAACAACACGGTAGCGTTGAACTGTCTAGCGTGAAGCGGTCGTGTAATTTGTCTCTTTCTCGTATAAATATCGTTCACACTGTTGACGATCGTTGAAATATCGTTGACGTGTTTCGATATACAAAACATCCTTGAAGTGTCGTGATCAAAAATTGGACCTGTAGATTTACTAATTTATAAACATTTCTGAATATTTTATTCTTTAAAATATCTATCTATCTTTAAAATATCTACGAATGAATATACCTACATTGTGCTTGATTCGTTGAGTAGGCACTAAGCAATCCATATAATTATGAAAATAAAGTGGAATAAACGATAAGAGCACAATATTTAAATGAAGCATTTTCGAGTTAACATAAAAAACACATATAAATATGCCGATATTTTCACTACCGTTCCATAGATGGCTCCCGCAGAAATTGAATAAATAATGGAATTCTTAAGGATAATTCATAATGGATACCAACACGAGGCGCACATCTAATAAGAAAAAAAAATGCTCATTTTAAAAGCGTATTCATAAAATATTCAGCGATGAAAGAAATCGTTCATTCTTTTATCGTATTAAATTTTAATAATAAAAGCTACAGAATTGTGATTGGCAGTGGAACATAACACGAGGAAAATGTTCCTTAGTCAGGGCTCCACAAACTAAAAATAAATGTTTTTAACATTTTATTTTAATATTATATACAAAATCCGCTCCGGCACTGGCTTTAAGAATCACTTAGATTTCGTGTATAAGTGAGTATATATGTGAGTTTTTTACTTTCATAAGGTCTAACATTTAATGGAGTTACGAATTAAAAAAAAATAACAGCCGCTATTTTAAAACAAGGCTGTGGATCAGACTAGTTAACCAAAATTGATATAACAGATAAATTTTTAATTTGACTCTGAGAATTTTGGAGTGGTGAATTAAACCAATTGAGTATAGTTAATTAGACTTTAGATAATGTTCACTTTACCATTTTCAACGACTTGACTAACACCATTCATGTCAGCCATTAGAAATAAATACAGCTACGTGTTAAATAGAACTACCTGTTAAAGAACTACCCGGTACCATAGAAAATAGCTTGCTACGGTAACAGGTCTGTAATGAAGTTTTCCCCATTTTTTTTTTAGTTTTTGATAAACTCGGTTTTTAATTTATTATAATATAATAACAATAATGTAATTAAGTTCATTTGAGCCCTTTTGCATAACGTAATTGTGTAGGTGAATGACTTATAATTATTAAAGTGAGCCAGATAACATTAGTAAACAATGGGAGAATTGGGTAAAATGCTTGTCTAGACTACGTGAGAGCAAGGGAGGGTCAGAGCTGATCTACGTAAATCTTCATATATATTATTTGGCAAAGTCGTACATACGCAACCGCAAATGATTTTATTACTACTATTGTACCATGGTTTTATTAATACTATTGTATATATGGTATGCCCTATATTCATACTGCCGTGCGTACACGTGACTTTAAAAATGTAGTGTAAAATTAGCCGATTGTTTTACAGTATTACGTTTAAAAAAATTACGTCACTATGCTCAAGATTGCTTGCACTCCTCAAGCCAGTGACAGTCGATATTGTTTTGGTGTTGATGTTGATCCGGATCGATCGGGTTATGGCTATGTTTTGCGCACAATTTGTTATGCTGCGCTTCATTATAAAACAAAAATCAGTCTTGTTCATTTGTTATCCAAGAATTTAAAAAGTTTTTTTGGTAAGAGAAAACAGCGCAAAAGTCTTCCGGAATTAATAGGAAAAAATACGTTCCACTCGAACGGAGTAGGGAGGTCAAGGCAAAGCAAATTAGGGCTGCATAGAGGAAGAGAGGTTCTCAAAAGAGTTCAAAGTGGAACTGCATGTTTACGGGCGCTCCTTAATGTATGACAATAATCGGTAAAAATAGTGAAGAAACTCGCTGCATATAAATATTACATTTTACAAGAAGAAAATAAAAATACCATAGAAATAAAAAATATAAATACAGTATTCCTTTTAAAAAATAAGGTAAAAAGCTCAAAGGGTTAAAACATTGAATAGAAAAGTTTACAACCCTCATAAATATACGGCGAAACATTGAAATAAAAAATATATTTTGATTATCAATATCGTTGGCTATATAATATATGCGTCGTTATTCATTTATAATGTGTAACCCTGAAAAATTGTGAAAATATAGTTAGGTTAGGTTAGGTTAGGTTAGTCTAGTTAGTTAGTTATGCGTCGTTATTCATTTATAATGTGTAACCCTGAAAAATTGTGAAAATATAGTTAGGTGTCAACCCTGATCGCTGTGAGCGTTTCGCCGATCCTTATTAATAAAACAGCGCATCATCTTAGCGAATGAGATGGCACTTTTGAACAGGGTTATCGATTTAATGCAGGTTCCGCCTCCTGGATGACGGGGCGCCTTCAAACTCAAATTCTGAATAAGGTCCGTCTTTATCATCTCAACCATTTAATGTCTCTATAATGTGACGCTCGATTGATACATTGGCTATTAATATAATTGAAAAAATATCGTGAATATATAATATAATAATTATTACTTACAAATGTCTACGATTTGTTAAATATGCTATGAACGGGGAGGGAAGTGAAAGATAATAATTATTAATGTTCAAGTTTTTTGTTTGTAACCTTGTGGAAATTCATTTTTAATATTTTTAAAAAATGAGGGTAAACAACATTGTTTTATTCCACTATATTTATTTTGAATTGTTAGAACGTTTTCGGGATTTCTCCCATTGTCAATAACCACACGTTTACAACTAATTTACAAATAATTCGGGACAGAATTTATAGGGATTGGGTGGGTGTATTGGTGGTGGGGGTTGGGGGCGGGGTTAGAATGGACAGGAGTGGGGAGGTTATGGGCGGTATCTGTATGTTAATTATATTTTTATTATTTATTTTATTATTATTTATTTCTAAAATCTCTAAGATGTCCATCTTTCTTCCTTTATTGCACTCATATAATAATTTCGAATCAAACTTATGTCCCTCCATTCTGGCATGCTCTGCCATTTCTGAATTTAAACTAAAGTTTTTTACGGCTCTTTTATGTTCCTCGAGTCTTTCCTTTATTTTTCTCCCACTTTGTCCGATATAAACCGCGTCGCAATCTCCACAACTTAATTGGTAAACTCCGCTTTTATTTTCATCTGAGATTTTTGACTTATTGTTTAATAAAAAACTTTTGATACTATTTTTCGTATAGAACGCGGGTTTGAACTTTTTGTCTTTGCATAAATTTAATAGATCCGTTGTAAGTTTTACTTACAACGGATCTATTAAATTTATGCAAAGACAAGTAAAACGTTAAGTAAAACTTACAACGGATCTATTAAATTTATGCAAAGACAAAAAGTTCAAACCCGCGTTCTATACGAAAAATAGTATCAAAAGTTTTTTATTAAACAATAAGTCAAAAATCTCAGATGAAAATAAAAGCGGAGTTTACCAATTAAGTTGTGGAGATTGCGACGCGGTTTATATCGGACAAAGTGGGAAAAAAATAAAGGAAAGACTCGAGGAACATAAAAGAGCCGTAAAAAACTTTAGTTTAAATTCAGAAATGGCAGAGCATGCCAGAATGGAGGGACATAAGTTTGATTCGAAATTATTATATGAGTGCAATAAAGGAAGAAAGATGGACATCTTAGAGATTTTAGAAATAAATAATAATAAAATAAATAATAAAAATATAATTAACATACAGATACCGCCCATAACCTCCCCACTCCTGTCCATTCTAACCCCGCCCCCAACCCCCACCACCAATACACCCACCCAATCCCTATAAATTCTGTCCCGAATTATTTGTAAATTAGTTGTAAACGTGTGGTTATTGACAATGGGAGAAATCCCGAAAACGTTCTAACAATTCAAAATAAATATAGTGGAATAAAACAATGTTGTTTACCCTCATTTTTTAAAAATATTAATAATTATTATTACGTTTTGCTTTAAAAAAATCACGAAATACGTGTCACATCAATATTCATATAGGACTATTTTCAAACTAAGCTATCGCCTGTGCTACGAAAATAGTACTGGTTTTGTGGTCTCCAGGAAAAGGGCTGGAAAAAATAATATAATAATTATTACTTACTTATAAATATGAATGAAAAGTGTTTAATATGCTATGAACGGGGAGAGAAGTAAAGATAATAAAAAAGTAACCCATAAAAAACAAGTTTTTATTATACTCCCTTTCACATTTACCTACTAGTGGAAACTGGTTTGGCGCTTAACCGACGCGTTGGGCTTCGGTCGAGCGACGCTACGAAAGGGAGTAATAAAAAATTTCCAAAAATCCAAAATTATACTGTAATCAGGTTCCGTGTCTACCAGACGCGTTGAAATATTTTCATACAACTACTAAGTTGTATGAAAATATTTCAAAAATCATTCATTAAAAATTTCATAAATCCAAAAATTTTTTTTTTTTTTAACGAAAATTTGATTGATGTTCTTGATCGTCGCCACGAGTCTGTTTGCAAAGTTTCAGTTCGATTGAATCACAGGAAAAGGGTTAAAAATCGTTCCAAAGTTTTTTCGTCAAGCAAGCAGACGCCACGAGTTAATATAAAGAGAGTAATTATTATTACGTTTTGCTTTAAAAAATCACGAAATACGTGTCACATCAATATTCATATAGGACTATTTTCAAACTAAGCTAATCGCCTAAGCTACGAAAATAGTACTGGTTTTGTGGTCTACGGGAAAAGGGCTCAAACCCCCGACTACTCTAGATCACTAGGACAGAGTCTTAACCACTAAAGCAATAAGCTACCGCTGATATGTTTTTGTGATATGTTATTTTTTAAAACCTAGTTTAACCCTCCCTTGTCGCTGTCCACCTCCTACTTGTCTCGTTATTATGGAGCTACTTGAAATATATTTCAATTCTTCTACTTAATTGTGTGGTTGGTTGGGGGAAATTGTAAACTGATAATAAACTCGCCATTGTAGTAATATGTATACAAAAAGTGAATAAATAATTTTAATTTAGATAACTTTGCAGAAATTCGAAAAATATTTTGTTGCAAGGTTTTTATAATATTATTTGACTTTAATAAAGCGAATGAAGTTTTAATATTCAAAATAAGTTATTTTCATGATAATAAACATTTTACGGAAGGTTATTCATAAATATTGAAGAAAAATACAAGCTTTCAAATTGCTTTTCTCAATTACTATTGATATAAGGACATCGTTAGTTTTAATATTTTCACCTCATAATTTAGGTAAAAATCCAATTGTAAAGCATTGTGGACTATCTTCGTTATACTCTGTATATATAAGATATTTTTTTAATCCCTTTAGCCAGCGGTTCTTAAACTTTTGTAAAGATAAAATTGAATGTTCTCATACCAAGCCCCCTATTGTCACTCGGGTATTTAACTTATTTTAAGATAAGCGCCCTCCGAGGAGAAAAGGGAAATAAAACAAGGAGTTGCGTAGTTAGCAACGCTGCTATAATGTTGTCTTTTCATCTGACCGTTAACTCTGACATTGTGAGATTTTAGCCCATAAAACTTTCGTTGAAGTCGGCTTTTTAAAGGTTTTACGATACAAATTAAGTTGTCAGTAGAGGCGTAAGATCAGTCTTTTATTATGCCTGTGCGCTTATTGTATTCAGTTATTGTGGGCTTAAAGGCACAATGGGCTTTGTATGCTACTTAAGTGCTGATAGAAGCGTACAGCGGCAGTGTGCGAATTAATATGAACGAAGAAATATTACAAAAGATTAAGTGTAGTGTTATATACATGCTGGTGTAGTGGTTGTCCTGATGAAGTGACAGGTTCATCTAAAAACCGGTGGCGGTAGATTAAAAATCTTAGAAAGTGGTTGTGAAATAACATAGGTAACATTTTGTTAAAAAATGAAGTGTCGTCGCCTTAAACATATCTTTTTTTTAAATTAAAAATTAAATAGCATGTCCCCAAACAGCAATTGTATGCTGGCATAAGGGGACAGGAAATAAAGTAAAATAAGTGGGTACACATATTAAATATCAGCACATAGATTTGTTAAACAGTTATCTCCTCCCCAGCACAAGTCCCTTCAGCTGTTTATTGAATAGTTCTACACTATTTAATTATTTTATGGAATTAGGGATTCCATTATAGAAATCGATTGCAGTGTATCTCTCTCTATCTTCAAATTTGTATAAGAATTTAAATGGAAACCATGACAGAAAAAGCTACAATTTCAAATTACTTACGATTACAGTGGAACACTTACGATTCACTACTGCACTGTCTTAAAATAACTTCGTTTATGTTATTTAAGTGATTTTATTTGAAAATGTATTAATCCTAAATATTGTTAAATGGTTACGGTTATATTCTTATATAAAAAACTAAAATAAGAAAAACATTTACAATTTTCTATTGCCACTATATACGTCCATACCTAAGCTTATAAAAAATGGGTGACGATAAATCAAACATAATAATTTCGTTATATGTCCATCTGTCCGTCTATCTATCTGTCTATAACCGTAACTTCGTGTAACGTCCGTAATTTTGTTAGAATACATGGCTAAAAAAAACGAAATTCGACGGCCTGGGATGGGGCTTGAACCTCGGGCTAGCAAACCCGAACCGGTCTCTATTACTGCCTCACCGCGGAGCGCCAAAAGGACGCTATAAATATAGACAATGTTTCGTCATTTTTGACGGGTTACAGCTAGGAATTTACTAAAAATGTTATATTTTTACATAATATTACGTTTATATTTTGTTAAAATAATAATTATTTATTTTATAGGTAGATAGGTTGGAAGAGAGCTTACGGATCGAAAATATGTAAATCAAATACTAATTTAAGAAATGTGAATGTTGATCTTATTTGTATATAAATTGGCAAAATACTTCAAATAACGTTATTTATAATTTCCTCAAAAATAAGAAAAAAATATTCACATAATAAATGAAAAGTGTGTATTAGCCACAGGTATCCGTATAATCCGAGTTTTAGATTATTCCATGGAAGTTCAGTCGGAATTGTTACGGATAATTGCATATTGTAAATAAAAAATCCAAATACGATACTCCATTACGCAAAATATTAGTAGGCAAAACGCACAAAATTCTACCTTATTATGGTAACAAGGATCTTCGGCTTTCTGTAAATCACGTAAATCAATATAATAATTAAGTTTTCTGTCCGTAACTTGCTGGGATGACAACCTTAGATAATTAGAGAGTGACACGCAATCAGCGCGGGGTTCATGTTGCGCGGTCACGCAAGAGTCGTTATTAATTTATAATTATTTATTTCCCGCAATTTTTCACGGGTGTAAGGGGGTGTAAGGCTAGTATATTCAGAATTTCTTTGGGATTTTAATGATATTTGATTTATTTATACCATTTTTTTATACTCGAATTGTATCTGAATTAATTATTATCGCATTTAGTAAGTACCTACATTTAATCATTTTATAAAACTATAAATAATTATTTTATCTTGCTTCACGTTATTAATGACGATGATCATTAAAAGTGAAATATTAAAAAAATGAACTGAAGTTAAAGTGATGTGCTGAACGATGAACAATTTATTTTTCTGATTTTTTTGCTGAACTGTGAACTAAACTGTGATAGTATGTTTCAAAGTTCTCATACCTACCGCGGTGTTTATCACATTACGGAGGGCTTAATGGATTCTACTCGAGAATTCCCACGGCCTAACTGACATCAAGGGCTCGATATTTTCAGACACTATCGTATACGTATACTTAGTATACTTAGTACCTACACTCAACAATTTTATTACGAGTTATTACCAGTTAAAAACAGACACGCAGCGACGAGACGACTGGTAAAGTGGTAAATATCGAACCGTGTGCAGGACTGCAGGGATTCGATAATCACCGAGGGAATTCTTCACATGGTTTCATTCTAATCAAGGATCGTAAAATAATTATATTATTAGACACCACGAGTGCCTTCTGAAAAGGAATGTGATAAGGACTCTGTCAACATAAGCGGTCAATAATTATTACGAATTATGATGATGATGAATCTGTAAATATGCATTGAAATAATCATAATCGTATTGTTACGAAATGATAAATATTAGGTCCTTACATATGAAATTGGCGTTTAGTATGGGAGGAACATAAAGCCGATTTTTTTTATTATAATATATTTATTTAATCAAAGTATGTACCATTGCTATCTATGCACTTTTGTCATCTCATAGGTAGTTCATCGATCCCTTTACTAAAAAAACCATTCGGACGGGAATCAATAAAATCTTTGAAGGCGGTTTGGACTGCCCCATCGGAGTTGAATTTTTTCCTTTGCAAGAAGTTATCCAAATTTCGAAAAAAATGGTAATCTGTTGGGCCAAGGTCCGGAGAGTACGGTGGATGTCTTAGACATTCCAATTGAAGCTCCTCTAATTTGGTAGCCGTCTGTTATGCAGTGTGTGGTCTAGCGTTATCATGAAGCAGCAGTGCAGCAGTGGCCTAGAGCGATTAACCAGCCTCGGTTGTTTAGCATCTAGCTTTTCCATCATGGTTTGCAGTTGCTGACAATAGACATCTGCCGTAATCGTCTGGCCAGATTTAAGAAAGCTGTAGTGAACGACACCAGCACTAGTCCACCAAACGCTCACAAGTAACTTTTTTGGAGTCAATTTTCGCTTGGGGCATGGTTTGGCTGGTTCGGCAGGGTTCAGCCATTGCGATGAGCGCTTCCGATTATCGTACAGGATCCACTTTTCATCACAGGTAATGATTCGATTTAAAATCCCTTCATTATTGTGCCGGTTGAGTAATGCAACGCAGCAGTCAACGCGCGTTTGTTGATTTGCTTCACTCAATTCGTGAGGTACCCACCTTTCAAGCTTTTTCACCTTACCAATTTGCTTCAAGTGGATTAAAACAGTTTTATCACTAACACCGCAGCCTGCAGCTAACTCGGATGTGGTTTGCGATGGATCCGCTTCCACAATAGCCTTCAATTCTTCATTATCAACTTTGGTCTCCGGCCGTCCACGGGGCTTGTTCTGCAGGTCGAAATTTCCAGAACGAAAACGTTGGAACCAAAAACGCACTGTGTTTTCTTTTGCGGCACCGTCGCCATACACATCATTAATCCTTCGAGCCGTTTCTGCAGCACTGGTGCCACGGTGGAACTCGTACTCGTAAATAATGCGATATTTCAAGTTTTTCATTTTGTAAACTGAGTGACGCAAAGAAAAAAACAATTGAGGAAAAAACAAATGAATTATAATTTTCAAAACACAAATACATGAGTAAATAGCTGTGTAAATTTGGATTTGGAATTCCTAACCAAAGAGAAGATATTTGAGATCAAATTTACCAGTACGGCAAAACGCCAATTTCATATGTAAGGACCTAATATAAGAAATCGCGTACTGCTCGAATTATTGTAATATATAACTGTGGAGACTTTAGAACACTTTACAGCACTCTAGGATTATTTAAAACATATTCGGGAGACGCCTGAAACGACCTAGAAGTGACGGGAACCTTCTCGCTTATTCTAGAAATGAAAAAATTGTTCTCGAGGATTCGAAAAACCATCGTGTTGATTATAAATAGCGGGGTCAGTGCCGCCACGAGTTATTATATTTTGACGTTTCTACCAGTGCGATATCAGAAACGGAACGGTGGCCAGGATGACCATGTCATGGAATTTGAAGCTATTACAGATGACAGATATTAAGCTTAATTCCTTAGTACGTGCGATATTTGAACGAAAATTTCTCGAAAGTGTTACGCAGCGATACAGTTTATAGAAGAGTGATAAATTGCGAAGTAGTGTGAATTAGAGATTAGTGCTGCAGATTAATTCATGTCGAGTGACTTTTTAAATTAATTAAAATATTTTATTACGATTTATTAATCGCTAATTAATAAATAGTTAATTAATTTCCAGTGTTTTCATTTGAAGCCACGACCCGTGACAAGATTCTAAAAAAGGGTTGAATCTGGAAGACACGTGGTATATCTTTGAAATATGCATTTATATCCTTTTTGGTCTTGAGGTACATCTAAATATACCTACATAATAATTTCATTGTCTGTCTGTCGGTCCGAAACGTCGGTAACTTGCTGGAATTAAAACGATAGATAATTAGAGCACGACATGCTATTAGCGGGTGGCTCAGACAACACGCAAGAGTTGGCGCACCAAATTACACGGTCTAGACATTTTTATTACATTTGATTTTAGTTTTAAGTGAATAAAGTCTATTTAAAAAACACACGGTTTTCTATTCATGAATTTGTTATCAGAAGTTTGCAAAATGAAAGCCTGTAATGCTGCTGTATATCTATCTGTAGATAGATAAATTTTTCATAGAAACCCTCATATGTCTTTCACGCCCGTCTGACATTTTTATATTATTATATTAATTTTAGGTTAAAGTGAAATAAATCAATTAAAAAAATGGTTTTCTACTCATGAATTTTCAGCTTAAAAATCCTGTTCTGGATTTTTATTTTATTATTTTGACGGGACGTTTATTATTTGTCTAGGTTGTAGGTACTTGCCAAGGTTTGCTACTCATAGCTCGTTTGATAAATCAATATATATAAATATATATATATATATATATATACATAAAGAAACCCGTGTATCCTTACCCGCCAAGTTTTCTTCACAACCAGCCACAACCACCCACCGGCGGTTATGGTGGTGGATAGCCCTTGGTGTCACATCGAAAATATGCGAGTTTGGTGGGGGTGGCTGCGCGTGGGTGGGAGTGGGTGATGAAATTGTGCTTTTTAGCACATTGTTTTGTTATGGGAAGGCCGCAAATGCTTCAGAATGATTCAAAATAGGCGCGCCGACTGTGTCGGTTTGTCTAGAAGGTTCCGGAAAAACCCGCTCTAGAAAGTTATGGAATAAGAAGGTTCTAGAAAATTCTATCAGGTTCTAAACTGTGTCGGAAGTGTCGGAATGTGTCGGTGTGTTTAGAAGGTTCCTGTACATTCGATAAATTTCTTGAAAGTTCTGGAAGGAGAATGTTCTATGACGGTCCAAACAGTGTACTAAAAATCTACGTGTACGAACCCGCGCGGGCACAGCTAGTTTATTTATAAAAATGGAAAGTCATGTATAGTCAAGCGAAAAAGTGCCAGGCGATTATGAAATTATTTTAATTAAACATGCATGCGTATTCGCAGGCCAATACGCATGCACGTTTAGTTAAATAATAAAAATGTGACGTAGAAAGATTTTCTGTACTTATTTACATATTAGTTAATAGTAGCTTTGAATGAACGTAAGTTTTGGCAACGATAAGACATGATGTATTGAAATGTGTATTTTATTAGACAATTGATAGAAAATACCGATTCCAGTTCTAGACACGCCACTCGTCCATTAAAAAAACATCATTTCGCCGTGTAGAAACTGCACACGGATCACGCACGCAAACAAACTTGCTGACACGCGCACACAAACACTATCATATTTTTTCACTCAGCTGGATAATCTATTTTGTATATAAAACGCTCAATGTAAATAAACATATAATTTTTTTTTTTTTTTACAGTTTTAATTTATTTTTTAAAAATATTTATTACATTAAACATACGCCAAACTGCACAGCAGTTTTACGGCATGGTTGCCTTCAATATTTGACAATAATTTTTATTTTATAATGAAGATAGTAGGTTATTATCGAGTGTTGCATATTTTTTTACAAGTGATACATGATATGTAATTATAAATTAATGTAAGATTAGGTTCATAGCTTTAATATATATTCTTTTAGCTTGTACTTTTTTGAAGCCAATGGAGTTTTTTTGTCTTGCATCATCTCAAAGAATTTTTTATCTAATTTATTAAAGATTCTTGGCACAATATATTCTCTTTTCCTTTCGCCATACACGTTGTTAGTGATTGGTATTCTCATTGTTCGTCCTGTCGATCTGGTTGCATAGTTATGGTGCGTGTCAGTGTGTATATTAATATTATTTATCATTTCTTCTAGTATTATATTATATTTTACTTTTTGGTCAATTGGTAATATTTTGCATACTTTGAATAATTTATTATAATCATCCTTGTACATACATTTGGTTCTATTATCTACCATAAGTTTTAGGAATCTTAATTGTAACTGTTTGATTTTATCAATGTATGTTTTATAGGTAAGACCATAACTGCTCACGCCATAACTGATAACCGAGTCAACCATCGCGAAGTAAAGAGCGTACAGTGTGCCCCGAGAGCTACATAGTCTTAGCATGTGAAATGCACTTAGCATGGATCTCAGTTTAATTAATTATTATTATTATTAATATTTAATAATACAACTTTTCGTCATTTGTAAAAAACTTGACGCACCTCAATACGCTCTCAAATGTACTTAAAAATCTCTGTCCACTCAATGAGAGGTCCAAGGTTATTTAATACTATGTTCTATGATACAAATCTAGGCTATTTTCTCCTCTACTTAGATAGACCAATCATTATAATAAGATGTTTTATTAATGACTCATGCTTAGTCCAAAAGTGAAATATTGTTAAATTTAGTTGACAGTTGCTCGAATCTATAATAGTTTACCATAGACAAAATTTAATTTTGTTGAACTACTTGTTGTACGATACACGGCGTTGACCTTGGAACTCACGCTTTCCACATTAGGTAATTAATTTTGCCTCGTATAATTTTTTGATGTAAAACACATATTTTAATTTTATTTCTTGATTGAATTTTATAATTAACATCATTCATAATTTCTTTATCATAAAAAGTGTTTTGAGCAGTAGTATCTTCAATTTTTTTTTTTAAATTTTACATAATTTTTACCTTAATATCACGAAATCATCATCAGTCAGTGTCAATATCGACCTGTCAATGATCTGTTATTAACAAAATTATTTGAAAATATGATTCTTGAAACAGTCCATAATTAGGAATACCACTATGCAGTGACATTATAAGCAAACATTTTGCGAAAATTGTATCAGTGTAAACTGAATTTATGGAATGAAAGTAAAAAAATAAAGATAAACAAATGTATGAAAGAGAATGACTGTAGAAAATTATAAAATATAAAATCACTACAATTATAAAAAAAAGTATATAAGAGAACAATGGAATGCAGAAAAAAATTGTAATTAACGAATAGGTATCATATCGAATCAATATTGAAACGTAGAAGAAAGAGACAAACTATTTAAGAGGAGAAAAATTGATGTGAGAGCTGAGATAGAAAAAGATCGAATAGAGCGTTTTATATATTTGAATACTTTTCCACCTGTCTGTTTATTTGATCGATCTATGTAAGCCCAGTATAGGTATTCTACAGGACCCTGCCTAAACGAACCCCATATCTATTCTTCTGATATAAATATGTAATAAATGCTACAAATTTTGCTCAATCGCGCTCTAGGACTCTGAGAAAAACCAACAACTCCTCGATGTCAAGCCTTCCCCTTGACATGGTAAAATTTTCTCTCTTTGTTGTTACTCTTTAGGCCCTGTGGAAAAAAGGCACCCACTCTCCAATCTTCGCTCTAAATTCCAGGCAATGCTGGATATGGGTCACTAGTTAAATTAATAAAAAGATTATGAATGAGACGATGACCTATACAAAGAAAAGTGAAGAAAAGCTCAAAGGCACGCAACAATCCATGGAGAGGTAAAAGTAGTAAGAGCCTAAGAGATACAATAAATGATAATAATATAGAAGAAACGAAGAAATTCGGCGCAGAAATAGAGTAATAAATATCATGGATCGTGTAACAAAGTTTAAATGGCAATTGGCAGAGCATCTTGCAAGGCAGGTGCCACACGATGGACTTCCAGTGTTCTAAGCGGAGACCTTGGGAGAATAAAAAAGGCGTTCGAAGACTTCAATAGAGATGGGCCAACGATATAGCCGCTGTGGGGAGAAGAAATGGCTACAAAAAGCAAACACCAAGGAAGATTGGAAGGGCATGGAAGAGGCCTGTACAGATGAAGGCTGAAGAAGAAGAAGAAGAAAGAAAATAAGATATTTAACATATCTCCGCGTGTAAACAATAAGTCTCATTTATAATTACGTATGGAGACTTTCAAAGGCTCCAAGTTACCTGCAATAAAAGGTAGTAAATTATAACGACTGAATGAATCACAGTCCTGAGGACAAAAACGGTAAAGATTTAAAATTAATCCCGGATTGAGGGACAGATGACGGAACTGGTAAAACTGGATGAACACGCGTGAGCTGTAGCCTGTTTATTTCAGTATTATGCACGACAAATTTTACACTTAGCACAACGCCAGAAAATTTATACGAGAAAAAAAAAAAATTAAAAAAATACTCAGAAACTAAGAGAACTCGAAAGAGAAGGAAAAGAAGCATAATATCACAAGTTTCAACTAAAATTATTATTTTTGTGTGAGTTTATTTTTTTCGTATTTTATGTTGTTGGCGGTTATTGTATAATTATACATATAAATAAGTATAGAAATGTTAAAATTGAAGATTCTTTTACATGCATGCTTATATATTATATATGCATATTGCTAGAGCAGGCCGAATAAACTTGTTATAATATAGTGGAGTGACTTTGAAATTATAATTAATTAGTACTAATCCGGTAGTATTCCGTTCGTGTCTCACTGGAAATAAAATAAAATAAAAATAAAAAATCTGAAACTCTTTCCCGAAACAGTGCTAAAAATAAAAAATAATCATTATTTTTACATCATCGTAACACTTACAGTTTATCAATTCCTGGCGTATTATACATAAACAAAATTTTAGATAACGTGATTAAAACTTTACCAAATAATATAAGAGCCATGTTTTTAACTAATAATAGCTAAGGTAAACATATAATGAACTCCAAAGACAAAGTTGACCAGCTAAATCATTCCGGTATAATAATATATATAAACGAACCTGAAATGACTGTCCGGCATTTTATTTAAAAGAGCAGGTAATTTTAATTAGGTAGTTAAAATTAAAGAACATTAAAGATGCCTCATTAATGATTCCTTCTTGGAATTCGCGAACCAGCTTTTGGAGATAGGCCACATATTTAAAAAATAAAGCGGTATTGAGATTTCTCAAAAAATAGTACAGGCCTTAGATTGGATAATTTAGAAATATTAGAAATCAATAAATGCTTGAACACTAAAGGCAATATAATTAATAGCCAATTAAATTATACGCATAAAATCATTATTTGATATATTAACAATTTCAGTGTCTACTTGTCAATCTCCCGCATTCCCACCACGACATCCCCTTCAAAAATTACCTTGTTTACCAAAATAAGTAATGTATAATTAGTATGCATCTCTCCTGATGAAGATGAAGAAGAAGACGCAAAGTTATTCCAAGAGATTTAAGAAAAGTTTTTAGTTAATTAAAATTTATAATTTCAGTATACATCATAACCATTCAGCAGTGGTTTTTCTGGAATGAGCTTATCTGAAATGTTAATATGTGCAGACGCTCGATTATCTCCCAATAGCCCCTATCACTTCCACCCACATAACACATGTTAGGAGTACCGTGTACCTCACCCTAATTCCGGCCGGATCTCTTGCACAGGTCAGATAATTTTCGATCTACTACCAGAAAGCAAGCATACCAGTTCAACGCTGATAATGATGACCAATTCGTCAGTAAAATTATGTTTGAATGTGGAAAATAAGATTTATTACCAAAAAAATATATGTGGTCTACAATAATTCCAGATCTCGCAGCCCTAGCAGTTTAAGAATGGTGTTATGCAATTTTTTTTAACCTTTAAGATAAAAATTAATTATAATTAGTGAGATATTGAATGAAAAGTTATATTTTTCATTTACAAAAATAGTTTATAATAATAACAAATAAAATTCAAAAAACAACACGCAAAAAATTCCTGTGTGAACGATCTTTATGTTCATAAACGAAAGAAATGAAAAAAACCGAAAGAGAATGACCCAAATATTAGGTCCTTACATATGAAATTGGCGTTTTGCCGTACTGGCAAATTTGATCTCAAATATCTTCTCTTTGGTTAGGAATTCCAAATCCAAATTTATACAGCTATTTACTCATGTATTTGTGTTTTGAAAATAATAATTCATTTGTTTTTTCCTCAATTGTTTTTTTCTTTGCGTCACTCAGTTTACAAAATGAAAAACTTGAAATATCGCGTTATTTACGAGTACGAGTTCCACCGTGGCACCAGTGCTGCAGAAACGGCTCGAAGGATTAATGATGTGTATGGCGACGGTGCCGCAAAAGAAAACACAGTGCGTTTTTGGTTCCAACGTTTTCGTTCTGGAAATTTCGACCTGCAGAACAAGCCCCGTGGACGGCCGGAGACCAAAGTTGATAATGAAGAATTGAAGGCTATTGTGGAAGCGGATCCATCGCAAACCACATCCGATTTAGCTGCAGGCTGCGGTGTTAGTGATAAAACTGTTTTAATCCACTTGAAGCAAATTGGTAAGGTGAAAAAGCTTGAAAGGTGGGTACCTCACGAATTGAGTGAAGCAAATCAACAAACGCGCGTTGACTGCTGCGTTGCATTACTCAACCGGCACAATAATGAAGGGATTTTAAATCGAATCATTACCTGTGATGAAAAGTGGATCCTGTACGATAATCGGAAGCGCTCATCGCAATGGCTGAACCCTGCCGAACCAGCCAAACCATGCCCCAAGCGAAAATTGACTCCAAAAAAGTTACTTGTGAGCGTTTGGTGGACTAGTGCTGGTGTCGTTCACTACAGCTTTCTTAAATCTGGCCAGACGATTACGGCAGATGTCTATTGTCAGCAACTGCAAACCATGATGGAAAAGCTAGCTGCTAAACAACCGAGGCTGGTTAATCGCTCTAGGCCACTGCTGCTTCATGATAACGCTAGACCACACACTGCACAACAGACGGCTACCAAATTAGAGGAGCTTCAATTGGAATGTCTAAGACATCCACCGTACTCTCCGGACCTTGCCCCAATAGATTACAATTTTTTTCGAAATTTGTATTACTTCTTGCAAAGGAAAAAATTCAACTCCGATGGGGCAGTCCAAACCGCCTTCAAAGATTTTATTGATTCCCGTCCGAATGGTTTTTTTAATAAAGGGATCGATGAATTACCTATGAGATGGCAAAAGTGCATAGATAGCAATGGTACATACTTTGATTAAATAAATATATTATAATAAAAAAAAATCGGCTTTATGTTCCTCCCATATTAAACGTCAATTTCATATGTAAGGACCTAATATACGACCTATTGTTTAATACCAACCTTAGATATAGAACGCCGATAGGCGTTTACAGCAAACAGCGAATGTTTGCGAGAACGCCTATAGGCGTTTTCAACACTGGACTTGTTAAGCAGTATGGACGTTTGCGCAGTATTTGTATTACCACAATAAGTTATCCAACAATCGACTGTAGGAACTATATAATTTACACATTATTATACAACACCATCTACTGAATGATTCAGCTTTTACTATGCTGTAAATGCATATTATACTAATGATATATCATTTTTACATGGTTAAATAATAAATACTTACATCAATATTTCCGCGATACTTATATTTAAAGCATTTTTTGTAATACGATACGATTTTTTGTAGTACAGATGGCATAGAGTAGGAAAAATTCATACGATTCCGAAATATTTTTTTCGAACTGGAAATAAAGATAATGTTGCATTGAATACCACAATTACGTACTGGATACGGCAATTTATATTGTAGTATACAGATACATAAGTACAACAAACAAAGTCAACACAATTGTTGCGTCAAATGTTATGCCACACGAACGTCATACACTAATGAAAAATAATATTGTTCTAAGAGCAAAACCAATTAGTATGCCATATATTTTTGTATGTATACGTATATACATAAGCGTTCATGTGTGGGTGTATGTAGGTATGTATCTGTAGTCCAAACAATCTGGTAGCGGACTTAATTGCTTTTTAAAAGCTTCCGTCAACTGAACTGCCCTTTTAGGGCATTCATTTGTTCCCGGGCAGATCCCAGGCATATCAACACGGAAGCCATTCTTTAATGACGCTAATGATGAAACACGGAACGATTTGGATCGGTGCACCCTTAGGCTCGAATTTCAAGAAGTTCCTTAAGATCGATGCGCCATATATGAGCGACGAAAGGATGGTTAAGAAAATATATAGGGCGAGTAATAAACGCAACAGGAATAACGGCGTTCGCGAAAGACCTGGCATGATCAAATACTACAAATATTGAAGGACAGCCAGGTTAAGAGCCTCAACAACCGTAGAGCATGCATGAGAAGATGTGCTAATGTAGCCGAAGCAAAAGTGGTGTGCCAAAATAGAAGAATATGGCGTTCTAACCTTTCTGCCTACCACTACGGGGAAGCCGCGTGATGGTTAGTTAGTTAGATAGATGCGCCACCTACGCCACAATCAAAATTATTGATCTCAGAATCTTATATAAAATTTGCGTTACGCAGCTGCTGGAGATAAGGCAGAAAATATATAATATAAAAGATTTTTCAATGGCCACCTCACTAATCCAAATGAGTAAAATTGCAATTTCTCGGAGGCCGTTTAACAGTTGAATTTTTTGAAATTATGGATTTACCAAACGTTTCTTGTAATAAGTTGATGGTGACGTTAGCAGTATGACGTGTGGCATCTACTTGTTGGAACCACATGTCATTCAAATCAAATTCATCCAGTTTTGTCACCAAAAAATCTGTCAACATCGATCGATATCGCACAGCATTCACTGCAACTGCATTTCCAACATCATTTTGAAAAAAAAATAGTCCTATGATCTTTTGCGGATGCAAATTCTTCTCTTGAATCTCTTGTAGATTACTTTTACACCAACAACGACTGTTTTTCTTATTGACAAAAACATGTAACCAAAAATATGCTTCATCCGAAAAGATGATTTTTTAAGCAAAATTACGACCAATTTCAAGTTGATCTAGAGCTCGATCAGCAAACACACAACACCGGCTGCTGCAATGGTCTGATAGCTATAGTTTTTGGGTCAAGGCAATCTTATAATGGTGTAAATATAAGTCTTTTCCCAAAATGTGCAAACTTTTCGTTGTTGCAAGGCTCAATTCTTGCGAATGACGAGCAATCGATAAATTTGTATTTGTAATACTTGCTTGAACTGCAGCAATATTCTCTTCACGTCTTGGATGTCTCATTGGAGGTTTAGTATCGTGAAGAGTAAAACCCTTTTCAAAGTTGCAACTGGATTGTATATTCTCTAAAGTTGCAACCATCCACTTAATAACAAATTCAGAAGGTCTATTATGCGGTTGACGAAATTCGCATTGAATATTCACAAGCGAACTCTTATTTTCGTAACATTTTTAGATAGTTAAAAAACGTTGTGCAAGCATATTCTTAACCACGGTGAATTGTTAGAAAATACTAAAATAAATTAATCAAAAATGAAAAACTAATATGGCTGCAATATCATTCCCATTAAAAAACCTTATTAGATATACATATATGGTTTCACGTTTTTATATTTCTTCATACAGCAGGTGGTCTATCACGTTAATTTTTGACGTAAAATATATTCAGCATTTTACAGCAAAAGAGACAGGTAAATCGATTAAGGGCAAAAATATTTCAAATATCTGCTTCCAACAAATCATTAAGTAGACCTCCTGTTAAATGAACTCATCCAGCAGGTTCTCGTAACTCCGGCCCTAAGTCGTCCACGGAGGTCTTCAAAGTTGAGAGCCAGAACACACCCACAGCGACATTTCATGGCCATGTAAGGAGTCACGCTTGATGAGTTTTGTCTTCTGAGAATGCTCGTCCTAAATACAATTTTATTCACAATTATGATTATTGAAGGGCCGTCAAAAATTATGGGCAGTATAAATTAAGTTAAATATAACATGTTGGAATGCACGAACATAAAATAATTGTATTTGACCAAATTACAAGTAAAAGGCTACCGCACGTGTATTTTTTTCAATATAATTTTGAAAATATTAAAAAGAATTATTTTAGGAACCGTAAAGGCTACATGATGGGAGGGCTAGAGGTACAATAAAGGAGCCAACATATGATTATGAAGAAGCTCATGTGGTCCAAAATATCAGTTAACTTATAACAAAGCAAATGTATGCAAGTATTTTAAGCTATTAGGTGTTAACATAAGTAGTGTCTGTTTTTCTTAAAATTTTGAAATGCGTGAAAAATTTAAACAAATTGGTAAACATACTTCAAGGAAATTTTGTACTTTATAAGATATCGTTTTGTTTTTGTTTGTTTCATTAATTTTTTATATAATTAAACGTGTTTGTTTCATTAATTGTTTTATTTTACCGGTCTACAAAATGGAATTTCAAGTAAACAAAAAAAATGAGCGACCCTTACAGTAGTCGCATATGATGTTGTAACATTTGACATCTCACAATTAAAAATATCAATTGAGCTGCAACAGAAATTAACATCAATATTTAAAAAAGGTAATACCTATATATTTATTAATTAATAAATCAAGTAAAGATAATGTATGTGCATTTATTTATTATTGAATTTTGCCACACTAGGTAGGTACCGTATACATCTACATACGCATTTTGTTTACATATGTTTTTATTTATTTTCATAGATGGCGGTAGTGTGCCACTATAGATGTTGTATGAAAACTTTGAATAAATATTTAAAATAATCACATACATTACATAAAATTTGAGAATGTAAATCATTTCGGGTAGTTATTGATTACATTAATGTAAAAAAAATAAGTATTTATTGGATAGTTTCGAAGATATAAGCCAAAATATATCAAAGTTACAACATCCACACGCAACATATATACAAAATCAGAAACTTTTAATGTTTCAAGTGTGCATCTTCGCTGTGATGGCACTTGTTGGAAATTTATTTGTTTAAAAACGATATTTTTTTCTATCGCGCGCGCTCATTGGTCAAAAGAAATATCGCGCGCTTCCCCGGCGTCTTATTTCCTGTTACGCATATCCGTCTTTTTTCACGAAATCACTGCCACAGATGGAAAGCGAGAGGAAAGATGTTACACATCAAAAACAAAATAAACAGAAAATAACTTAATTTGTAATTTGCGAAAATTCTCAACTGTTAGTTAAGTTACGAAATACGAAGAAGAATCTCAATATGAAATACTTTTCACGACACTGCTCCGATCTCCTTTCACTGGTCTGCAGTATACCTACAGTATGCAGTGTGCCGTACATGCTGGAAGCATGTAATTAATACTAACTAGCTATAACCGTCAACAAAGACGAAATTTTTATTTTTGTATTTGAACTCTACATTAAATGTTTATTAATTATAAATTAATAAGTCAAAACAAAAAAGTGCATTAGAAAATCAATAATAATATAAAATCTAAAATGTTAACTTTTTTTCTGTAGGTACTATTTCAAATCGAACTAATTACGAAAACGGAATAATGTTTTCATTTTATTTAATAACTAGCTGTTCATACCCGGCGTTGCACGGGTTAAGAATTAAGTTTAAGATAAATTTGTGAGGGTAAACAAAAGTTCGATTCGAACCGTATACATTTACATCAAAAAAATATATCAGGGGCAGGGAAGGGTTAAAAGAATACGGGGAAAATGTCACATATGTTACCCGCCGAGTCCGTATGAATAAGTTTCCAAGTTTTGAGTCCGATCCGTCAAACGGTACAGATTTGCATCGAAAATATATCAGGGGGTGGAAGGGGTTTGAGAATAGGGAGGAAATATTGACTATGTTACCCGCCGTGTCCTAAAGCATAAGTATGCAAAATTTGAATAAAATCGGACAAACGGTGTGGATTAGTATACGGAACAGACAGACAGATTGAGTTTTATAGGTATAGATAATGAAATCGAATGAGAGCAGCTACATATTAATTTTGAAAATGGAATGAGTTCAGATATTGGATTCTATAGCTAGACCGCATTCAAAAGAATGTGCGCAAAAAATATGTGTGTTGTTAGGATGCAAAAATGAACACAAAAGAAGATTTTCTAGTAAATAAGTATCCTTTTTTAAACTAAAAAATGTGTTCATTTGGAATATCATACTGAGGCTTGTAATACGGGCTTGCCAGGCAACTTTCCTCCGTTTTCTTCTTACCGGACAAACCTAAGGAATGGTCTTTTGATTGTGGTCGACTTATAGTTACAGTTACGGATGGGGATAACACGCATAAACAATAAATAATACTCCGTTACTTCGAAGAGACGCGTGGCTTCAAAAATGTTCTAGAATGCCAGAATGTAGGTTTTAATCATTCACGTGTATATAAGGCTCCGCGCACGGTCAAAGAAGTTTTTTTTTGACACTACATCTGTCTGTGAACGATATAAGAGAACGATTTATAAAGATAATTATCGAGCATTTACTACCTAGAGAGGCATGGTTTACATAGGTGTATTAGTATTACCTTCATATATATTTTTTATTTCATTCACATTACGCGAATAAGTGATGATACTCACCATGCTTATAGATATTTTTTATTTGGTTATATTTTCAGATTTTTTCTGGATTTTTTTTTTTGCTTTATTCTTGTTATTTTGAAAAGAAAAATATTCATAACTAGACAAAACGTTGCGCGGTGGTTTTATTCTTCTTTTAAGAGTAAAGTGATGGCTTGAATGCTATGGAAAATATTACAAATATGATGGCCTATCAGCGCGCTGCAAGCTCGGCGTGTTTCCTGGCCGCTGCTGCAAGAACACGGCGAAGTTCAGGGTCCGTTCTCCATTAGCGGTGCCATAACTCAGGAAGTTTGACAAGCGGTGTCGCAAAATGGCGCCGATACCCGATGACAAATCTGGTGACACGCGCGGCTGGCGATATGGAAGAACCCGCTGGTGATGGAACTGGCTGGACGAGGATATTTTCACGTCTATTTTAAAAAGCTGGTAGCAATCGCGGTATCTTTACAATAATTACTTAATTAATGATTGCTCCTCATGATTTCGTTGTCTATCCGTCCGTACGTCTGTCTGTCCCCGTAACTTCGTAATTTCCTTCGAATTCAAGGCAAAAAAACAGCCGGCCAACAAACCAAACCGATCTATTAACGCATGCTGTTACAGTCGCCTCTCAGTAGACCAACAAAAATATGCTATAAATATATACTAGGACTTAGCAAAGACGCGAACCAATGTTGCGTCATTTTTGACGGGTTACAAATAGTCTATACGATAATTAATTAATGACTGTTCTTCATTGTTTTACGCTTCAACAGGCGGAGAGGCCCAATTAAAGAAGTTAAACACATCACAAAACACCCAGGCTTGAGTAAATCGCGTAGAATAATTATAACCTCACTAGTGTGGGAAACTAGTGTCATGCCCACTGGGATACAGGGCCGCCGAATATAACTAACTAACCATCACGCCTTTCCCCACAGGGGTAGGCAGAGAGAATATAACGCCATATTCTTCTATCTTGACGTACCACTTTTGCTCTGGCTACATTCAGAGATCTTTTAATACATGTTTTACGGTTATTGAGGCTTTTAACAGGGCCATTCTCCAATACTCGTAGTATCTGATCGTGCCAGATGTTTCGCGGACGCCCTCTATTCCTGTTGCCTTCAACACTCGCCCCATATATTTTCTTAACCATCCTTTTATATATATACGTTCTACATGACCAAACTATCTCAGCACTTCTTTCTTTATTCTGTCTACCACACTACAGCCAGCATTACATTCACTTCTAATTTGCTCATTCCTCAATCTATCAACCAAATATTTTGCACATAAGCGTCGTACTGATCGCATTTCTACCATATTTAGCCTACTGTCTTTCCTATAAACGTCGAACATACATATAAATATATTGTTGACATATAAACTGAAAGAAGTTACAAAATTGAAAATAATCATATTCAGGCATACTCTAGTGTACCTATATGTTAAATAACTCGGATGAATATTGTATAAAAATACATTGATTACAAATAATTTTGCTTGAAACTCAACTTAAAAAATATTGAGGTCTCATTACCAGCGTTAACATCAATGTATAACTAGCCGTAACCCGTCAAAAATAATGGAACATTGGTTCGCGTCTTTGCTAAGTCCTAGTACATACAGTAGTATCTTATAGTACATATAAAAATAGAGTAGCTTGTTGGTGTAGTGATCATGGTGGTCTGTGATTCGAGCCCCATTCCAGACATTAGCAAGTTAGTCCTATTTTTATAGCGTAGGCTTTTGGCTTAGTTTGAAAATAATAAGAATATTGATGCGACACGTATTCCGTGTTCGCATCTCTATTTAAAAAAAAATATCACCAAATATATAAATTACATTTCCGTCACTGAAGATAGATTACTCCAACTTAAAATTTGACTTCATTGATCACGTTTGACAGCTCCTCATTACCGCAATGAGCCCTGCACAGTTCTGAAAGATATAGATTACAGTGTCACATAGAGGAATTTGTTTACTATTCATAAATAGATGGAAGATGTCCAAAAATATAGTAAAAGTTCCGAAAACTCCGCGTGATGGTATACGCGTCATGTAAACCTGTCACATCTAAACGATATTAATCAGAAACGTGAAACTATAATTATTATGGGTATATGAGAACATGGTTACGAGAAACTATATTAATATTTGAGGTTGGCAATTCTTACTTTAGCGGCTCTCGTAGTCGAGTGGGAAAAAATTGACTTCTCATACCGAGGTTTACAGGTTCATTTCCTGGTAAACTTACAACGATTCGATGGGATTTTTTTTTTTTAAACTGGTCGTTTTGTGATGCATTTCGCTCCAGTAATTGGTAAAAGTAGCCAGGTTAAGACTGAATAGTTTTTTCATTTTATTTTATTTTATTGCTTAAATTAGTTAATATTACATAGTGTACACTAAATAATATATTTCATTTAACAGTCTAATTTTTTTACTATATTCTAAATTGAATTATTTATTAATGCATATACAAGGTGTCTCATAGCCAATGCAAAAACTTTTCAGATGCCTTGGTAATGATTTTGAAAATTTTTACTAATATTTCTGACTTCATTTTTTACAAAAAGTTGATCTATCGTTACAATAACTTATATTGATTATGAAATATTAATTCGATTTGATACAACTCAAATAAAATAATAGAAACCTTGTGAAAAAATTCCATTTAAAATTTTTGCATGTTTTTTTTCCGTTTTATTTGACATGTATTAAGGCGAATGAATTTTTCAAAATCAAGTTACTATAATGATGGTTCAACTTTTTGCAAAAGCTATGCCAAAAATATTGAAAAAAGCACACTCATCATGCATGCATGTATCCACCTGTAAATTTTTTGCTACTAGCTATGAGACACCCTGTATATGTTTATATTTGCATTACAGGAAGCTAAGGACGGACATTCGAAATTATTATTATTGGGGATTAGGCAAGATTTATTATATTTATATTATATTTAGATTACGTAAGATTTATCAACATAATATAAATCATTATTTCTGTCAAATGATTATAAATCAGTAAGTAGTTTCTATGTGACTTATGAGACTATTTTAGATAAGAAAGATTTGTAGTCACCTAGGCGGATGGAATGAGTACCTGCTCTTCTTATTGCACCTACTGAAAATAATTTATATTTGGACGGTTGGTTTTGGGCCTTACTTAAAATGTTCAAAATTGGTAATAATATGATATATTACAAATTTACACTTGGTAAACGCTTTAAATATTATTTTATATGTAAAAAAATACACTGGCGTATAAAATTTATATCGAACACATTTATTCTTAATATTTTCAAAAGACTAAGCGCTTGTGCTGTGAAAAATGACTAAGTTGGTGGTTTTCGGAACTGAGGCTCAAACCCTCGATTAGTTTATTAATGGGCGAATATCCAACGGCTAAGCCAAATGGGTGCATCATAATAAAATCCCCAATAATCATGATTTCCAATATCCGTCCAATCTTCCTATCCAATAGCTGATTTCATTCCGCTTTCAAAAATAATATGATTTCAAAATTGTTTTTAAATAAAATGAAAAGACTTTATGCTTTTTTAAGAAAATGCCTACTTTGTATAAGTTTTCTTTTAATTAAGATTTTTTCAATATTTCAAATTAATGAAAATAAAAACTAAATAAAAATAAATAAAAATTGCATCCATTACTGTATAGCATAATTAGTATGTAATTGGTATTAATCAATAATCAAAATATATAATTTTCTATATAACAATTTCCGTCACAGCTGGCTCAAATAATAATGAGATATAATAATACAATAATGAGATATAAATAGCAAAAAAAATCTGTATTAATAATGTCAATCACTAGTGTTATCAAGACGCTACGCTACTCTAAATAGCGCTGTTCTCACATCCTGAACTGGCGGCCGAAATAAATATAATAAAAGTATGTCATTTTTGAAGACTTATATAGTAACTTAATAACATAAATTTAGTTTCTATCGGAAGACAGCTCCCGGCCAAATTGATTTACCTAATAATTTTAAACTGCTTTTGAAACTAAATATTGAATTTTACGTTATTTTACATGATTGATATTTGGTATATAATAGAACATCTCCATGGATTCTATTTCAATATTTAAAATGTCTTTTAAAAAATAAAATGATGTTGAATCATTGATTGATTGAATCGGGGAACATGAATTATAGATATAATATAATAATTATTATATAATAAGTGTCAAAGTTTGAAACTCACCTAGGAATCAAAAAAAATATGTAAAAAAATCTAAATATACTGTTAGTTACACATGTGAAGTGTAATGAGAAGAAAATTGGCAATCGAAATAATTTTTCTATATTCAGATATAAATACGAATGTTCTTAGGTTTTCACGGCCACTCAGAACGGTGTGTATAGACTCGATTGTCAAGACTGCGATAAAGTATACGTGGGGCAAACGGCGCGTACCATTTCCAAAAGGGTCAACGAGCACAAACGGGCATGCAAACTCGGTCATCCAGAAAAATCAGCACTGGCTGAGCATTTTCTGGATACCGGCCATCATTTTGCATTCGAACCGAAAATCCTTGGAAAGCCTAAGAGTCACCATGCGCGTCTTATCAAGGAAGCACTAGAAATCTACAAGCATCCGATAAAATTAATCGGAATGAATGGTCTCAATTAAACACTCGTGGGTATCCTGGCTCTTCAAAAGCTTGCTCGTCGCAGACTCCGCAGAGATAGTGATCAGACAACAGATGAATCATACATACAACACAATACAACACATCATGACTTCGGCACGGTATTGCAAGCCGATACTTAACCACAACACCAACATTCAAGACAACACATCAGCCCTGATGATGGACCCTGCAATGGGATCCGAAACGTCGGCCCGAAAGGTCGTAACAACACGGCATAATACCCCAGTAAACACAAACTTGAAGATATAAATACGTTTATCTCAATTTTGTCATGTGTATTGGTTTTGTTACCACATTGGAAATAACTGACACGGTCAGGTAAACCTAATACTGGAAGCACATTCGTTCTATTCTTGGCATTCCTCTAAGAAGGAACAGCGTGATGGTAAGTGTTACAGTTATCAGAATAAGTACGGGTCAAAAATTAAGTACAATTTTAAACTTGTCATACTGCCTTCTGTTCATGCGTGCTTAGAGTTGGTACGACTGCGGGCACGTATGTGAAATTCGATCCAGATCGCGTCATTTGCCTTTCAGCTATTGCAGTGTAAAAAGCATCGCCAGCAGTTTGCATCAAGCAGGAACAATCCGATTGCTCGTATGAAAATCGATGAAATTCATCGTAGACTTTCATCACAGTTCTTTATCATGTGAAAGTGTTTTTTAGCGGGTCAAGAATTAAAAGGGGCCGGACAAGTATAATGCATGAAGGAGGACGCCCGTCAACTTCCACCACGGGCGATAAGATTTAGAAAGCTCAAGAAATATTTATAGCGTATAGTCGAATAACCACCAGTGAGAAAGTGTCTTCTTTTAACGAAAGTTACTGTTCTGTCCATCAAATCATCCACAAAGTCTGTGCGTGATAGTTACCAAGACAGCAGAAAACTAATGTACCTACATGTTAAATACTAATGTAAATAAATTGTAGAACAATTCGTATTCTAATGGATCAATAAAATTACCATTGAACTTTTAGGTGTGGGAAAAAACAACATCCTCCCGACAGGATCTCGCGGTCTCATCTGAAGCCTATCGGATTGTTTGAAATTCGTCTGCCGCCTAGTCTGGCTCGCTATTAATGAAGTGATGATGTGTTTGGTGGACCAGCGATGCTGCGAGGGGAGCTGGAGGAGGGGGGAAGGGTGGGCCAGACGCCGTGACTTTTCCTGCTAAAAATAAACTCAAAGTACATGCTCAGATGCACCGGCTCTAAGAAATCAGTGAATAATTTTCGTGGCTGTCGAAATTTGCTTATTATAAAAAGGTGTCGTGGTTATTAAATTAATGAAAAAAAATATTTAAAAAATCGCAATACTTACGTTAGGATAAGGATAATATCGTAACGTATCGATAATATTTATGGGTGGGGGGTTACAATCAAATATAAAGGGATCGATTTCGCTACTTGATAGATAAATTAAATTTCTTCTTCAATAACAAAAAATAGTTTTGTAGTAATATTATTTAAATATTAAACAAATGTTAATTGAATTATCAGCTATTATGTTTTGGGGCAATGGTCCCTTATTAGGGTATAACGTATACTAAAAATTAAAATTGGAAGCATAGACATTAACAAAAAAAAAACGGGAGTTGAATAACTAATTATAACAAATGTGAAAAAAGTACAAGTACAAAAATACACTTTTTATATTAATGTCTTAAATTTATTGTTTTAATCCTATATATCGTCGCTGTATTATATATAATTAATCCTATGTGACGTTTTAATACATTCTGAAATAAACGAATGAAACTGTTTTAAAAAATAATTGCACAGAATAGATTTATAAAAAATATTTTAAATAATTATTAGGCGACTTTCCAGATGAACGGCAATGTTTTTTTAGTATATTATTTATATGAAAAATTGACAAATTGATTCGTTCATATCAGAATGTACTAACGGCACATTGGATTTATTATATATACAGCGACGATATGTTATTTTTATGTAAAATTTTTAAACTCCTGTAAATATTTGAATTAAAAAATTATGCGTATGTTTTTCTTAATTTGAACATAAATATTTGTACAATATTATATTATGCAAAATGTCAGATGCATAAACAATGTCGTATTTTTAATGGAATTTATGTGGCCACCCCCAACTTTACTTTGTTTCACTTATTTTCTATTTAGGATTCTTTGTAGTTAACGACGATAAAGAGCGATTTAAAGTAAGAAAAAATATATGCGGACAAAAAAAATATTTTCAACATATTATATTACGATACACTTATTATGAAAAGTATAGTGAAGTGGACTTGTTGCATACATAGAGATGTTTTATGAGCAATAACTCCTATATCGATTCTGAATTTTTGGCCACCCAGCTTGGCATTATTTTAATGCTCAAGCGGTCATACTCGCTGCGCTGTTGACACTCAAGTGAGTAGGGGCGTGGGGAGGCGACTTTACAAAACCTCTTCACTGTCTCATGATGATGGAAAGTGCATAGTACATTATTATAGGTTAAACAAAATAAAGGCACAATTATACATAAATAATCAAATATACTGCTAAGAAAAGATACACGAAGCAAAATAACAATTACAAATTTCTGAAATTTGAATATAGTGATCGAGCGACCTCTTTGAGTCACGGTCAATACCATTTACATTTTTTATCAGCAATTATGATTAATGCGCCCGAGGGCGACATCTACAGATACTCGAGGAAGGAATGTGGCATTTTGTTATGCATTTGTTTTTAGTTTATATTTTGCCTTCTGTGGTTTTGACACTACAATAAAAATGCAGAGAGAAGCATCTCTCTCATTTTTATCGTTTTAAAAATCATTTTGGTGATATCTGCGACAAAGAGATATCCCCTTCAAAACCATATGAAGGCTGAAATGTGCTTTGTGTGATAAAGTTTGCGATACGAGAGGAACACTACTCTTCTTAGTCAGAGATTAAACAGATTATGAAATGAAAATACATATATGACAGGTAAATAAATGCCTTCTACGTGAGAATAGTATAACACACTGGTAAAGTAAATAATGGTACATAAGAATATACGAGTATATAAGAGGTAATAAGAAGAATAAATTAATATATGAAGGATAACATAAAATATATGTAAGAATACATATGAAATACATAAATTATATCAGGAAGACAGTGTAGACATTAAGTCGTTTCAAAGATAGTTTAAACAGTTAAGAAATAAAATTTTAACCTAAAAGATGAAGCACCCCGTGGTAATGCAGTTCACTTCAATAATGATGTGCTTGGAATGGTTGTATAAACTAATCCATCTCTTTCAATTAAGGAAATTTCAAATGAAATGGATGTTCCATGTTCTAGTTTTTAGATGCACTTACTCGTAAAACAAATTGAAAGGGTCTTAAAACTGGGTAATTTGTTCAAAAGTGGTTTTACAAAAACATATGTTTATGTAAAAATTAAATTTTTTATGGGTTCGCCTAATATACTAACCACTTTTCCCGTGTTCAGATTTCAATAATGAATAATCATATGTACTGAATTACGGATATGCCAATAAATAAATAAAATAAAAATTGTTAGCCATTTTAATATATACCTACTGAATAAAAAATAATATTCCTAATTTTAAACTGTGGAAACATTGACGTATGCTAATATTACATTAAAAAACATGTTCAACAGTTTTATCGATTTATTTTCTTCTGTGCCGTTTTTGATTTCTATCGATTACGTTCAGTAATGCTATGTATTTTGTAATAACTTTTTTTGTGATGAAGCTTTATTTCAAAATAATAAATATTAATTATAAGATCATAGAAAAATACAAAGAACATTTATACATAACTCTAGCAGATTTTCCTCTTGTTCTAACACGCCAAAATGGCGCTTAGATTACAATAAAGTATTAAACTATGGAAGGTTTAATCTTAACTGGAATTGACCTTTTTATAAGGTGACAATAAAAATTATCCTGGACTATGCAGCATCAAGCCGTGAGTACCGAGTCTTCGAATAACTAGAATATATTAGTACACGGTTATAAGACTGTTTTTCTTAAAATTCAAACGGAGACGAATAACTTCCGCGGTGGAACATTGGCGCAGCACTTTTATTGACAAATAACAAAAATACGGGTTATCAAATAGAGCCCAGCTCTCTCATTTCCTTTGATGCCACAGCCGTACATATTTATATTGGAAATTAAATGTATCCTTTGTAACTTATTTGTATTTGTACTTTTTGAAAAACTTAAAAAATACTGCGTCTGAAAAAATTTATTCGGAATGCGTATTTACGATAAAAGATTTTCTCTCGGCAGTGCATTTCTTGATAAATAATTGAAAAAGTTAATTAAAATGTATTAAGGTGATAATCGATTTTGAGTCTTGTGGTTAATTATGACAGTTATCTGTGCGTCACAAGTGTATGGTACCCAGATATAAAACACTACGGCACTAACTAAATGAGCGAGCTGATAGGTCGCGACCAATCATGTGCGTTTTAATAAATTCGTATTTTTAAAGATTTAAAAAATAAAAATTACGAATGAAAACATAACTCCACATTATCCATACTGAATCACAGAATATAATTAATGTTTTTGATCTATTTCATATATTTTCATTGGTTTTTTAACATGTTAAATTTCCCTTTATAGGACGACACAGATAAGACAATGTTAACTTTACAGATTTATTTAACAACTAACTAACTAACTAACTAACTAACTAACCAACTAACTAACTAACTAACTAACTAACCATCACGTCGTTTCCCCGCAGGGGTAGGCAGAGAGGATTGAGCGCCACACTCTTCTATCATGGCACACCACTTTTGCTTCGGCCACATTCATAAATCTTCTCATACACGTTCTACGGTTGTTGCGGCTTTTAACAGGGCCATCTTCGAATACTTATTCACAATATTTATCAACGTCCTCGGAGAATCTGAAAGGGAGAGCTGGCACAAACCTGGAGATGAGTGGAGGAACACCAGCAAGTTAGCCCTTTTTATGTCATAATTATTTATGTATCTTAATTAGAAAATGATAAGAAAAGAAATAAGACTCACACAAAGGGCAGGAAGAGAAAACAGAACGCCACACTCTTTTGTCCCGGAATACCACTCTTTCTCGTGGACCACACTCCACTTTCGGGTTTATTTATTATTGGTATATAACTTAGTTTTAAAAAAGGATGAATATTAATGGGATATGTATTCTGTATATAAGTACATCATTATTTAAAAAAAAAAACAATGGTGATACGTCTTTTAATAAACATTCGAAAAGATTGTAAATTAATTTTTTAAACTACTTATAATTGAAACATATAAGGCGTGCCCTGCATTATTAGTAACATGTATATATAAGGTACTAATAATAATGCAGGTATGCAGTTATATGCAAGGTTTGTGACTTTTTATTGACTTGTATTAAAGCGAATGAATTCTTATTCTTTTATATAGGTAGCTGTAATGTAATGATAGCCCAACGTTTATCTGAAAATAAGTAATAATAAGGAAGAAAAGTGAAAGTAAATAGTAATAATTAGTAAAGCGTGTAATTTATATAATGTAAATTATCAGGGAGGTTGACCATGTGCATTATATATATAATATTTGTTAAGCAATATATATCTTAACATTGTGGCTCTTAGCACCTAATACAATGCCTAAGGGCTTTTTAAACATTCATTTCATACATTATTTCTCCTGGATAAGCAGTTGCCAAATTTGTTTTGGCTAGCGAAAATAACTACACTATTAATAAGGAGCGAGCATTATAAGGCTCAATTTCGGGCGACCGGTAACAACGCGCGTTGGCAGTGGAATGGTTGCACCGGCGCTGTAATAGAACACCGGGCATAATGAGTCGGACCAAACGACAGCGACAAAATCGTAATGCTGGTATTTCTCAAAATGACTCACTGGAACGGATGTAAGTGACTTCGGTCGGTGCGGCAGTTGCCTAAGATAGAATTCTCGTGATGTAGATACACGTGAAATAGTTCTTTTTGAAAGGAACACCACATGTGCTTGGCTATTTTTGATTCTCACATCTTAGCGTGGGCGGTGGGCTGACCTACGCAAAAGCGTCGAATGACAACAGTATGTGAGGAATGTTGACTGTGAACTTATACAGAAAGGTCCATATTTGTTGAAAATGATATCAGTGAAATTTTTAATTTTTTACGGCTCTTTTGTAATCTTTGATTTTTTTAATTGTTATGTTTTTTTTTGTATTGGTATTGGTTTCTAATACCTGGAGAGAAGTGTCAACATATAATTCACTTTACAATTTTCTTTAAATATTAAATTATTACTTGAATTGAAATGTTTCATTGTTTTATTTAAATTAATGTTGGTATTTATTTATAATTTGAATTTTTATGATATGTTTTTAGGTTATTGCATTATATTATGATATAATACATATGTACACGTGTTATGGCTAATAAAGTCTAATTGGTGAAGGCCATAATAAGGAGAAAAAAATGTATTTACTAAATTAAACACAGACCACATATATATATACATGAACTCCGAGGTATAAAAGCAAAGCCAGCAATATCCAAAAAAAAATGTTTTGAATGCATTCACCGAGAATTGTTAATTTAGAATGTACTGAATTCTAGATTTTTTGTACCTATTCCCTACAAATTCAAGTTTCCTATATATTTATAACCTTTATTTCCGAAATTGGCAATTCTCGGAGACTGCATAATTTTTTTTTTTTTTGACTTTGCCGCCATTGTTTTTATACATTTTAACGTTTGGTACACAACCTGATTCCACGGCTATTTAAAACACGTTTGACGTGTTTAAAAAATTAATACGAGCGTGTATTAATTTTTATAAAAAGGTTCATTTTGATACTATTAAAAAATATTGGTTATAATACGAGTTGTACTTTGTTAAAACCAGACCATTTTACTTAAAAAATGCAAGAATAACATCTTCCGCTGTAACATATTTTCCTAAAGAATAGTACATTTTTATACTCTGTGATAGCAAAAATCATTCTAAATGATAATACTTTTAAAATCAGCCATTATTTTTGAATAGCCTAAGATAAAGGACATGTTGGTGATGTGTCGCATAATTTGAGAACCAGCAATATTTTGACTTGATGTACAGTCGTTCCGCACCACGCGCGTGCCGATGTGTGGGTGTAAGACAACACGGTGACGACTCACTACCGATAACGACTAATCTGACACCGGAGGCGCGGGGTTTGGGGGCACCGGTGCGGATGTCGGCAAAGGCACTTCAATAAATCAAGAATGCCGATACTGTCGAGAGGAGACTCATGAAGAGGGATCCGGCATAACAAAGGTTCGCTCCAGAGCTCATCTGGCGACCTCCCCCCCCCCTGCCCCGCGACACGTGACCTGACCCTCGAGAACACGATCTCGGAGCTGCGATAAGATATCGAGATCGCTCTCCAGCTCGGTAGGCAGGTATCTATTGATCACCGTCATTAGTTTCGTGCAGTATTTATTATCAAATCACCCGGCTTTTACTCGCAATTTTTCATTTTGAAAATTAAAAAAAAATTGTCACGAGATTCTAAAAATGATAAGAACTGCACATAATCGATAAATGAACCCGAATGGGTTCTCGTTTATTGTAGAGTTGACTTTGTAATTGAATTTGGTCTCTTTTGACTGCTTATTATATATTATTGTTTACTTGACTGCTTATTCTGTATATTGTATTATTAATCAAGATTTTGATACATTAAATTTTCTTTTCTTTCTTTCTCATTGTTATTTAATTAGATTACACTACCTATATGATTGTAAGTGGTTATCCCTCACCACAAACAAGAATCATAATTCTTTTAGGTGAGGTATACACACACAAAAAAAAATTGTTTTGGAAACATTGTCTATGTATGTATGATGTAAAAAAAAATGTAATACATATTATTAATTAAATAAATAAATAAAAAATATAAAAAATCAAAAAAAATCGAGGGTCTCCGATTTAGAATGTTTTGAAAAGATAAAGAAGCCAGTCGAATACGCGAGTGTATGCGAATACACAGAGGGAATATATTGCCAAACCCTTCTTTCCTGGCACATCACGTTTGCTTCGACCGTATTCATAAGTCTTATTTCTTTCTTCGATTGTTGAAGCATTTTTAAGTGCCATCCTCCAATATTTGGTTTATCTGATCAAGTCATGTCTTTCGCGGACGCCCTCTTTTTCTGTCAAATCCAGGCTTTACTTTCGTGTATTACCACTTGGCGGTTAAAACCGTTGTTTATTTGTTTTTTGGAGCGTGTTAAAAATGCACATCTATTATACATTTTAATGGAAACAAATGTAATCAGTTGCATCTTGTGTATTATTATTTTTATCAAACGATTCTACTTTGATTGTACTAGGATAAAATATATTTTTAGGATTATCTATTTAGGTCATGAATTACTAATATATGTTGATAACAATATTTTTATATGTAGATGTGTTCTAAGAACACAGTTACTGGATTTTGTTCCCAGAGGAATGATTGTTTAATTAAGCTGAATTATAGAAGTCTCATCATTTGTATGAGAAACATGTATGGAAGTATTTTTATAGGATAGCCCAAGGCTGACCTACGACCTTTACCTACATTAAAATAGCTTGTATGCATTTTTTTTGTGATACTTATTACATAGATACGTATGCCAAACTGCACAGCAGTTTTACGGCATTTAAAAGAATAATGCGTAACACTCCACTTTAAAATATAGATGTTCATGAAAAAATTCTACAAATCGACTGCCCCAACGAATGAGGCAGTAACTAATAGTAAGTAATTGATTTTATTATTTGTATATATCTACTTCTTTTATTTGATTAATTACACCAACATGTTTATATGTTACATCCTGATGATAGAAAGGTTTTTCTGAAACATGTTGGTGTAATTAATCAAATAAAAGAAGTAGATATATACAAATAATATAATAAATATTTTTTTTAAATGTCAATGTTTACAATGTTGCTGAATCAATTGAAAAAATTGTACAATTTATATGTTGACAAGTTGTCTTCGTAAAATAAAATATTCGTAATGATTGATAATGGATTTAGTATCTTTAGAGATAGTATCTGAATTGCCAGGCCCATTCTTAACACATCTATCCAAAATTCCTGAATTCGCCAACTGTCGCTTATCTCAAACCGAATCTTATAACGAGTCACAAACAAGATAATTCGCACGCTACTTCGATCTTATAAAGCAGTGAACAAATGGAAAAAGTAATTGCCAAGTAAAAAAGTTTTCTTAAGTAACATATATATAAACAGGGTGTCTCATAGCACAGACAATGAGTCGAAAATAGTCGAGCAACCATTACCTAGTATCAATTATTATGGAGATATTTCAATATTTCTGACTTATTTTTTGTTAAAATTTCAACTATCATTACGGAAACTTATATCAAGGTAATGATAGTTCATTTTTTTTGCAAAAATTAAGTAAAAAATATTGAAAAAAATGTGAACTTTGATAAGGAATATCTCCATAATTATTGATGGTTACTTTAATATTTTTGACTTATTGTCAAGGCATGAATCCACTTGAAATGTTTTTGTTACTAGCTATCAGACTCTATATACTCTGTTTATGTGTATATTTTAGGATAGCGATTGATTTGTTAATAAAGATAAATAGTGTGTTTACATTAAACACTAATAATGAACAATGGTGTAAAATAAATAAACAAATTTTCAAATAAGTAAAAATTAAGTACCTATCAAAATTTTCAAAAAACTAGACCCGCGTTTTATACTAATATTAACCTAGGTAAATACTTAATTAGCTCCAAAGATAATGTCGACCTAGTTAATCACTTCAGTATATTAACGTAATTGCGGTGCCTGTTCAGTATTTTGTACAGGTAAAACGGCACGTAGTTTTAATATTAGAATTAAAAAAAAATCTGACATGCTACCGCAATAATAATTTCTCAGAATCTCGAACCATCTTTTAGAAACAAGCCACGCAAAAGAGACCTTAGGTAAGGTTAGGTTAGTAATGTTAGAAATCAAAAATTCCTGAACACTACATTTAAAATAGTTAATTTAACCAATTGAATTGAATGAATAAACCATTATATATCCCACCTCATGCCCTGATAGAAAATAGGTCACGCCCACTCCCAATACTTTAATTAATTACATATTTAATTTACGAACGAAATGACAAAGGAACGCTGGTATCGAAACCGGCGGACACTTATGCGGTTTATATAAATTTGACAGTTTTTTTAAAATTAATCTGTCAAAATTGCCAAACTACCTAAATTAATTCAAATTACATAACTACCTAAATTAATTTAAATTATGATCCCCCAGCATTATGGGAAAACTTTATAGATTTTTCATATAAATTTTATATATTCAGTAGGCTGTCAGTTAAACGGTTAACCTACGATTTACCTCAATCACGTCCTAACAATGTAAAATCAACTGTGATAGTCACAAAAACAAAATTAGTACCATATGTTTGGTAATTCCGTAGGTACCATAGATTTGAAGCAAAATATAAACAACCCATGAAGTTTTGCCGTCACAAAAAACAACACAACGCGATGCAACGTGATATTTTAAGTCTTAGTACCAGTATTAAATATCTTCAATGCCGTGAAAAGAATTACGTTAAAAGGCTTCATATCTTGTGTACGATGATACAGAAATTATGAAAATGCCTACTTTGTTAAAATGTTAAAAATATTTTAATAAGTATCAGTGAAGACATTATGTTATTCTATAATTTTTACGAGTTCCTTGATAATTTCCATCTCGCAAAAGTGATTTTAATCCCAAATTAATAAATCATCAAATTAAATGATTCTGTAAGTAATAATGTCCGTCATTGCTCGCTACCTACTAGAAGCTACGCTACGCCAGATGGTGCTTTTATAATTTTCAGCTTTAACTCGCTGTCGAAACGACGCTTAGATGGCACTGTTTACAGGTTAACACAAACACACTACGATTTCGCATAAACTTTTATTGGCAATTTATGAAAAACTGAAGCAAATTAAGCACTTTATAAGAAAATTTTGTGTTATGAAGTAGAAAATTTATACCTACGATATTTTATAAAAAAAATGAAAAAGAAAATCTGTGTGTTGGATACCAAAATATAGTACTTTGAACAATCTATGTTTCTCTGTGTTGTCCCAACTTTATACGTTCCCCCTCCCCCGCCCCCTTCACGCAGGAGACCGTCGGCGAAGTGGTTGGCTCTTTTCTATGGCTGTTAACCAAAAAAACTGTAACAGGGTCGGCTGTGTGTATTTTGTCGCCGCTCTGTCGAAGTTTCGGAACTTTATAGCGAAATCATATTTCCTATTTGTGTATGTGCTTAGAAAAAGATATCCAGAATAATATACAGCCCATCAAGAACCTGGATGCGACGGGAGACTAGGAGAAATATCGGAATCCGGTGAGTAATTCCATCCCTTTCTTCTGACGCATATCTCATGTATGAGAGAATTATGTGTTTTTTTTTGTACATAACTATGACGTAAAAATAACTAATGTAAAGCTGAAATTCTAAAATAAAAAAAACTTACGAAAAATTCTGTTCGTACGCTTGTATGAACAGAATTTTTCGAATTGAGTATTATATTTCCATGAAATTCTGGATAAATACAGATATTTTTATATAGAGAAAAAACATCAAAAAGAAATTCACAAAAAAATCTGAAAGAAACCCTTCTTTCATACCTTATTTATTTGGTTTTCAATTTATGCATTGTTTTTCTTTTTAAACCTCCTAATCATGTGCGCCATTTGGTAGCGTTAGTGATCGACAATGTTACATTGAGAATTGGGTATTTTGATTGTTCAGATTTAAATATTACTGCTTACATATATCGTATTTTTTTTAAGATAAATATTTTATTTCGCTTTTTTCCTAAATATAATTATGTTTATGTAGGTCCTTCAACTAATGATGGCACGCGCCTAAAAATTTGAACGGACTGATGAAAAAAAATCTTAATCTGTGTTACCAAAAAATGTACCAAGACCACAACTTAAGCCCTCGTTTTGTAAAAATTGAATTATTTAATAGAGCCCAGTATTAACACTTAACATTAATTAAGCGACTCATATTACATGTCCTGCCGCATTCAGATTACATTGTAATCTATCCGAAAAAAGCAGATATTGTTTGAAAAGTATAACAAAACTGCAATAAATAAACAAGAAAGTTATAATTAATCGAAATCTATCGATAAGTCACTTATCTGAGCAGCAAATCAGAAGGCAGCGGATGCACATGTGTTTCGAAATGATAAAAATACTTTTTTTTTTCAATTGATTCAGCAACGTTGTAGATTGACATTTAAAAAAAATATTGATTGTATTATTTGTATAAATCTACTTATATTATTTGATTAATTATACCTACATGTTTCAGAAATACTTTCCATCATCAGGGTGTTATATATATGTAAAAAAAAACATTTTTTGACACATATGTATATAAAAACATAATATATATATAACAAAAAACAATAGCTATGGAGTTATGCAATATCAAAATTTGCATTTTTTTCAATATTATTTTTATACAACTATGACAACAACAACAACAACAGACTTATTTTTTGTAAAACGTTGGAATATAATTACAGTAGATAACTTATATCGAATATGAAAAATTCATTCCCTTTTATACAAGTCAAGTAAAGTAATAAAAACCTTCCAATTCCAATAGGAAAACATTCCAAATGGAATTTCTGCAGAATTTTTATCATTTTATTTAACTTGTATTAAAACGAATGAACTTTTCGTAATCGATATAAGTTACTGTAATGATAATTCAAAGTTTTGTAAATAAAAATCCAGATATATTGAAAAAAAAAATGCAAAACTTGATATTGCATAACTGTTTTCCAAATAAGCCTGTATATTACGCCATAAAAAAATAAAACTGCTTTATTATGCCAGACAGTTGTCAGAAAGTCTTTACAGTGTTTACAAATTGTAATCAATAAAAGTCACATGACGCGATATTTCGCATCGGATTACACTGCGTGTTTTGGGATTATGCATCTTTTTGATAAAAGCACGTGATAACAGAGTGGTTCTTTTAGTACAATGATCCCTGTTCGCACGGTATTCGCGATTTCGCGTATTCGCGGATGATATTTTTATCAATGTTTTTCCGTTTTTAAGTATTTTTTGCAAACTTATGGTATAAAAACAAGGCCGATTTTAGTAGTTGATTGTAATTTCCAGAATCGTTTTCATGCCACCAAACACCACGTTATTAATTCAACAATTAGAATTACGGGTAACTACTAAGTATATATACTACCCATAATTCTAATTGCTGACTTACGATAGAACTTTCGAAAAAATAACTATCGAACAGTGTAAGGGAAAGCTTAGCGTTGATGAATTGATGGAGTTAGCTGAAAAACTGCTTGAAATTGAAGACATCGAAAATGACAGTAAAAATGACAATAAAAAATAGAACTAACTTATAAATCATTAAGAGACTATTTAATTTCATTTTTTTTTTTTTTTTTCATTCAAATCAATTGACAGACAAAATAATTGATGCGGATCCCATTATGGATAGATTAAATTTAAAAGAGAACTTGACAATTTGAATTTATTATTAGATACATATCAGGAAGTTTACTACGATTTAGAAATGAAGAAAGAACAATAAAAAATCACAAATTTCTTTTCTTAAGTGGATTATTGTTTTATAGTTCATGTTTATGCATCAAATATATGTAAATAAGGTAATTTTATCATGTTATAGTGAGAAAATGTTTTTTTTTTTGTGTTTCATTTCAACATTACTTCCTGGAACACATATTTGTATATTTCGTATTCGTATATTCGGTATTCGCGGTTTCGCTATTCGTGACTTGTAGGAACGCATCTTTAGCGAATATCGAGGGACTGCTGTATAATAACAATACGTGATGCTTGTTTTGTATTATCAACAATCACTATCATATTTGTATTCAGTTATACCTTGATTAAATCTGGATCTGGATATGGGATTGTGTAAGAGTTTTAGATGTCACGGAAAATGCACATTTTCAAATTTATAAAGACCACATTCATTAATTTATAAATATTAACTAGGCTTGACTACGATCGATCGAGGATATGTGCTTTTGTTAAAGGCAAAATACGCACGTGTTAATGTGTCACCTCATGACGCAAATGACAATGAAGTATGGAAAGGTATACAATAACGATGCATAAAAATAAATAAGAATTGCACAATTTTCTATTCAACAATGTCCGTCACTAACGAAACTAACACAGGGCGCAAATAATAAAGATGTACCTACGTTTATAGTGAGGTTAAAAAGTATAATTTTACTTGTAACAGTGTCCGTCACTAACGCTACCAAGGGGCAACACGCAACGCTAGATGACGCCGTTATCAAGCCCGATCTCAGAGCGGCTAAAAGTATATAGTTAAAGTACGTATATGTTGACGGGTTGTAGCTACTAAATCGTGTCTCGTGACAAAGCGAATATTGAAGCAAATTTTTAGACAATTTCGCGTTCCAATGTACCCAGACATCAATGAAAATGCAAATCGCACCTTGGCGACCTGCAGATATGAATTACCCCCGGAACTTTTCTGACGTCGGAGTATATTTGACAGCTTGGCGCCGCGCCCGCGCCGTGTTCCGCGGCGTGCGCGGGCTGACCCCCGCCACGCGGGTCGTGCGCCCTGCCTACCTCAAATTGCACCAACCCACATCCACGCGAGATAAAAAGGCATTTGTGAAATTAGAAATATACAGCGTGGGTCAAGATTTTCGATAAATGTCAAAATATTCTTCGTGAGATTTACGGTTACAGACGTTTCAGCAACGAAGTATGCGCGTCATGCGACTGAAATTTTTTCCCACCATGAAATTATTTAATTCAAATCTGTTTTTAATTTAAACACCGTCTTTATTAACTTTATTACTCGTTTGTTCGTCTCTTCATAGAACAGGGATATGCGATCTACGGATATCTCTTTAGTTGTCAGTTCTTGCGGCTGGTTCATTTCGCCTTCATTGTAATTTAGTGGTTCTATTGTGAGAAGTGATGCGCTGTTTACTTCATGTATGCCAAAGGAGTATAACTTCTAACTCGTACAATAAGTTCACGCACCCTGTTTTTATGTATTCTGTAAGTAAATAATATAAGAATTCATATTTTTCAATATAAACAAAATTATACATAATTAATACATATTCCATTCTAATGTAAGCGTCAAAATATCTTTAGCTTCCTCTTAAAAGTTGTTATATTTTTTTCATGCCTAATGTGTCTTGTTATTTTACTATACAACTTCATTTCTCTGTGAATGATGTTTTCTTTTGCTTCATGTTTTATTTTTATTCAGTGGTCATGTTGTTAATTTTTTATTTCTTATGAATTTAAAAGAATTGTTCCCATTACTATTTTTTTGTATAAATATAAGTAGGTACCTTCATTGAAGTGAATCATTTGATTGAATTTCATTATTTTTAATTTTTCCAGCATCTCTTTGATACTTGTATATCGATTTTTTTTAAATAATATTCCCAAATATTTAGCTTTCCCTTTATTTTTGAGTATGTTAACTTTTCAAATTCTTTTTCACTTACAAGAAATAGCCATACTGCTGCAGTAATTCATATGAGGGACTATTATTGCGTTATATATAATTTTGCAAAAGTTTATTTTGATACATCTTTGGATTCTTCCCAAAATTTACTTCTTCTTTGGAATCATGGATCATGTAGAACAAACGAGCGAGGAGAGGATGGTAAAGAAGGTGTATAAGGCTAGTGTTGAAGTTGACGAATGAAGGCATCAGGAACAGAGGGTATATACCTCTTTCCGTTTCAGAAAGACATACGAATTAGTACGTCTAAACCGTACGTACGAGACACATTGTTTCGTTGTGTTGGTGTTTATATCCGTAAACACCAATGCAACGAAACAATGTGCTTCGTATGCACAGCTTACCTGTACTAATTTGATTGTCTTTCTTAAATGGAAAGAGGTCCACGTAAAATCGGGAGGCTCAGAGAGCGTTCGCGTAAGGCATAATTAGTTTCAACTTACATATATTTTTAAGGAATTACGGAACATACTGGACAAAGACACTTTAAAAACTGTATATTATGCTATTGTACAATCATTACTAACCTATAATATTATTTGCTGGGGAAACTGCTATAAGACCACCCTAGAGTCTTTACATAATGCACAAAAATTAATCTTAAAAATCATGTTTAAAACAAGTTTTTATCCTCCTCACAACTTTTATTCAGCGAAAATAAAATAATGACTGTCAGCCAGCTTGCCATTATTCAAACTCTGTGCAAATTCTATAAAATCAAAATTATTATTAAACGAACCCAGCAAATGCACCATACTAGAATGTCCACTTCTTTAATGTATCAGCCAATAAGTGCCAAGACAGTGTTTGGACAAAGAAGTTTTTTTTACAAGGCTCCTTTGTTCTTCAATGCTCTTCCCGAAAATATTAGGAGTGCAAACACTCACTTTTTAGAAAAATGGTTAAGGCTGTTATGCAGACTGATGGAAGTGATATCCAAATGTCTTTGGTGTCCATTCTGTCATAGTCAGTGTGGACACCCTACTCTTAACTTTTTACACAACACTATTGGAGAAGACATTATTGTCACCTGCATTTGCACAAATACCCAACTGCCGAAAACAGGTCATAATTTATTGCTCATTAAACTTCATTTCTTATCACTATTTAATATACACAAACATTCATTTAATTCTCTTATATAGGTACATACCTAAATATACTTTTAACTGTGCTATTATATATACATTTTGTTACTATCCATGCATATGATTTTTATATATATTACTCTACTTTCACTATTGCTTTTGTATTTTACAGTATATTCTGTTCTTATTATCCACATTTTATATTTATATACTCAATTAATTAATTAATTAATTTTATAGTTATATAGTATTTTGTTGTATATCTTTATTATTTTTTGTTCTAACTATATTGTTCAGCTGCTCATCTCGGCACAGGTTCTTCCTAGTGAGATGAGCGGCTCCATCTCCTGTCATGTAACAAGATGAAGATAAATAAATAAATAAATAAAATAAAAATTTATCGTTACTATTACGTAACATCTGTCCTTTCCTATCCATTCCTTATTCCCCTTTTACCTCTAATTCTTTGAACTAGTGTGTTCATAACTTAAAACTTTCACTTTTTTTTGTTTTTTTGTGTAACTTCAGTTATTGTTGCTATATGTTAATACATAACATATTAATTCTGTGGAAACTTGTAAGATGGTCTCTATACTACTCAGTAACCATGTGTAATCTGATTTTTATATGTACTGTTAGTTTTCCATGAATTTATAAAATAAAATAAAGTAAAATAAATTAAAGTAAAGTTAAATAAAATAAAATAAAATAAAATAAAATAAAATAAAATAAAATAAAATAAAATAAAATAAAATAAAATAAAATAAAATAAAATAAAATTATGTAAATAAAATAAAATTTCTAAATCACAAGATTTAGAAATTTAGAAAAATTTAGAAAGAGTTCGCAGTGTTGTATCAATTCTATATTCAATAAAATTTGCAACGAATCCCAAAAACTCTCGAATAACGTGACGTCTCGATAAATTTATCCAATTTTTAATACATCTGAAATAGTAGAATTATTATTGTCGCAATAGACCCACTGACTTACACTTTCTTTCATTGTTTATCATTGAAGACTATATTTACGTTACAAATAACATGGGAAGAGCCGTGTGGTTCACCTTGGTGTACCGACGCCGAGGCATAATGTCTGTGGTTTATTACGAATCAGATCATTAGCGACAGGCCGCCCACGCCGTCTGCTGCAAGTGAAGGTCGTCTGGCTCTGTAAGTAAATGCATTGCGTAATGCATGCATTTATGTAGATGTACAAGCGGACCAAAAAACATCAATTTAGCTCAGTAAAACATATTTGTAATAAAAAAAATATGCAATAAATGAAGGCGTCCCTATAAAATGGGTCTATAACGTGCCTAATCAGGTCACAAAGTGATTTTATTGTTTTAAAATGTTCTATATAACAGTATGCACCATGTGCGGTATTTTATTTTTCATAATTTCAACTCAATCTTGCCAAAAGTTGACCTCAAAGTTGGCTAACGTGGTAAAAGTGTCTATTTTCATCCGGTAATAACAAATATAATGGACGTCAACAGTTTGAAATTGTCACTGGAATTGCTCGACAACGTGAAAAAATAAAGAAAACGAACTATTAATCTGTATAATTGGCAAGTGAATATCAGAAAATACAAAAAAATGAAAATCTGGTTATTAATTTCACTGTTTTTGAAGAGCTTTTCCTATTTAAAAAAAACCTAGTGCCATACTTCTTACGCCGTATCCAGCAACATACATACCTAACCGGTGAAGTGCCAATATTCTATAATCGTCTGGCACATGGTCACTTGGCTAGATAAGAAAAAAAAATTCTCTCTGGACGTTCGAGGATGTTACAAAAAGTCACAGGTAAAATAAAGATGCCAATGTCATGAGTTTTAAAATCAACAACCGTGTGTAAGAAGAAAAGCGTGTAGTGAATGTGGAAGATGTGTGTCAGTACAGGAATGCGTGGCGCTCTATCTACGTGAAGGAATTCGAGTATTTGTATATCTTGGCAGCAAACCCAGGTAGACAGATATACACATAGTGGTGCTAAATAATATTTTCGTTGCATTTAAAAAAAAATATTTTTGTGCCATTTATCAGCGCTAAAATTAGTAGGTTGTACCTGTTACCCAGAAGATCTTTAACGCTAAATAAATAGGTAGGTGCTAATTATTTTTTTATATTAAGCTGAAATCCACGATTTAGGTTTGATTACGCCTGTTCTTAAGAAGAATCTCTATCAAGACAAGCATATCATTGTAAGGAATTTACACACATTAAATTAAAGTTAGTTGCTTAACTAGATAAATATGTTCTAACGGAACTACCTATACAGTAATTTTTATGTTTTATGAAATAATAGTTTTGTAGTACCTACTTAACAAGCAGGCACGTGTAGTAAGAACATTGACGCGTGATGTATTAAAATATGAATACTGTGATAATAATAAAGATAAGAATATTACGAAATATTTGTTTTATTTTGATTTTTTTCAAAAAATATAATTGCGTAAAAATCATGCTGCAATGTTCCCACTGCACGTCTCTGTAAATTAGATCCTTTAATGCTGGTGAATAAATAAAAATTAAAATGAGCATAACGAATACTATAAATAATATAGTGATTAGAAAATATTTGATAAATTGCAAAATGTAATGTTTATCATTTACATCCATGATAGAATACCATATCTATCAAATTTTTGAAGTTGTATATATATTTAAGTTTAACAACCTGTTTCACATGTGTGTTGTTATATTGTGTAAAGTGATCACTTACGATAGGTCGTAAGCCCTATGAATACCCATATATAATACATTGATTGAAAATAAATTAATGTAATGTGTGCGTATTTGCCCATAATTTTAATCCAGAATTTTATTTCATATTTTATATTTTTGATGTCATTAGAATTTATACATTATTCTTTTGCGGTTAATTCCCAATTATTACAAATGTTTGTGATTTTTTTTAATTAGTCCACTACGCCGCTGAAACACCATCTGTGCCACGGTCACAGATTATATTTCAAACCACATTAACTAGCTTGTGTTATATCTGTATATATTTTTAGTAAGTTATTGATGGTGCGTAAGGTACGGAAAATTACTGAGAAATCTGTAAAATATCAAATTATTTCCGGTTTACTGGCATTTTATCGGTTATAATAGAAATATTAAAAAATCATAAAAAGAAAATATTAATTTTTCCACTCTTAACAAATTATTAAAATAATTCTCAAAGAGAAGAGAAATGATTTGTTAATATTTGAATGAACATATAATTTAAGCTGGATCGAACTTAATTGCAGATCGTTCCTGATGAAGAGAAAGTTCTGTCTGATTCGACACTAGTAGGCTGGCTGGATTGTAAGATTATTTCTTCAAAAAAAGCAAAATTGTAAGTGTATTTATTACTAGTAAATGCAAATTATAAATTTTCATTGAATTTTCCTAATTAATAATCATTCGTTGATCATTTCTGCAATTTGTTTGGAAAATAAATATTTACTCTGTTGGTTAAATATGACAGGTGTCACCGTCATCCTCTTTGTTCGAATTATACAGGTATTAAAGGACATCTGATAACATGTTACTTCACGCCTTAGTTCGAAAAATCAATGCCAAAATACCGGTAATTCGGTAACAGAATTTAGTCATAGTATCCATTAACTTGTAATGCACGCCCTAATGGTGTATACAGTATTTTTTTGAAAAATATTTTATTCGATTGTAATTTATTTAAAGGGATGTTACAATCAATACGGAATGCACCGATAACGAATCTACCACTTGTATTACATATATTATTGTTAAAGTATCTAGCCAGCATTTATTATCGAAACGTGGGTGTAGGCACTTCAAGTCATTCCTTGTTGGTCAGAATCGATTAATTTAATTGGCTCCATCCACGTTTACACAACATTATTATTTTATCTGTTTCAACAATTAAATAATTGCGGTAAAGTATTGTAATTAAATTAACATATTATAATGTATTTGTTTATTGACCTGTTGAAATGATTTCAATGACTTGAAATGTATTTTATTATTACAGTTAAAAGAAACAAACGTTACCTAGTGTTATATTAAACTCTTTTTTAGGGCTATTCATAAATTTTTCTGATCAATTATTATGGGGTTACAGTTTTTTTTATACAGAGATGCGAACACGGAATACGTTTCGCGTCAATATTCTAACTAAATATTTTCTAATAAAGCTTTTGCTATGAAAATATGGCTAAACCTGCGGTGATATAATAACACTTTAATAAACGCGTGTCAATAAAAATAAATAATCATCCAATTTCTATGTAAATTTCAGGCTCTCGGGATGCTATACTTTTTCTTCCTTTTCTTTAACTCATGGGATTCGAAAGTCCATGACTCTAATCAATATGACCAATCTATGACATCATTATGCAGATTGTTGACAGATATTTTGATACTATCCGCCCATCCACGCTTAGCCCTCCCCTAGCTTACCTAAAATGTTCTAGTTTGACTAAAAATACGTGTCTAAACTACTGGAGTCTAAAATTTAAATACGAACCAGTTTCAGACGAATCAAAATTAAAAAAAATAATAAGCGTGAATGTGAACCACGATGTGAATTTCAAAATGTAATATTAAGTATAGTTCTTTAGACAGACATGAATTTGTTAAGGATCATTCTGATTTAGATATTTGGGACAGGTACTTGAAAAACAAGGCACTCCTCTGAGGATATGCGTAACAAAAGAGTAAAGAGCATTCAACTGTTCGCTTCACAAAAACAAATAATATAAAGCGGAAGAAAAAGACGACGTGAAAAGGATGGCATCCTGGACGCAGAAGGGCTCGGGGCACTTCAGGGGACTAGCGACTAGGGCAGCAAATCAAACAGACATTTGTGGACCGACCGCCATGTTCGAGTCCTCGAATGCATAATCAATATTTACAGCGAGATTAAATAAGACGAAGCACGGGGAAGTCTGCTAAAGAAATATAATCACCGTGCCAGGTAGGTAGAATTTTAATATTTTTTAATAAATGTGATTCTGGGCATCTACAGCTTTGTTACTAAGGTATTTGGATGGCTCTTACACTTTCCAGCTTTCACGTTGTATGAGATTATAACCCCAGTAATTTATAGCGATTAGGGTGTATTTAGCTGTACATGAAAGTATTTAATTAAGTGGTGCATTGGCGTCGCAGTGCTGAGATTAATTTGATAAGAATTACATCCGAATAATAAAATTTTCAATAATGTTTTTATATTATGTATGTTCTAAGAACACAATTACTGGATTTTGTCCACATAGGAAAAATTACTAATTACGATAAGTTATAGAAGTCTCACAGGGACGAAGCTATTTATATAAGAAACCTATATGGACATCTTTTCACAGCATGATCCAGGGCTTACGACCTGCATGAGCTAGCTTAAGTGATCACTCTACGCAATGCAACGTTCACCAATTCTATCATAAGAACATCAACAAATTATCAAATATTTGAAAGCTGAATAAATACTCCAAAACATAAAAACACATCTAAAGTCTTCATGAAATAGATTTCGCAGCTGGTTGCGATACCTATACGCTTTTTTTTAGATTTTGCAGATTTGGAAAATATACACAACTATCGAATGTGTGGATGTTTCGGGATTTTCAAATATCTATCAAACTTTATATTGAAATGAATCCGAAAAACTTTTTAGTTTTCCCTAATAATTTTTTTTTTAACACTGTCATTTTGCTGTTTAATTAGGCGCGTGCATTTTATGGGGTTATTATTTACGATTAAAAGTATGCATATTATAAAAATCTATAAGAGACTCCAGCGAGAAATTTACGTATTTAGATTAATCACCCTGCCGCTGTTTAGGCCCGATGAAAGAAACACGACAGAGAACACACGTGTCGTGCGGGGAGCACGTGCCCGGGATAACCGGAGTCCCGGTGATGATTGGAGGAGTTAACCGCTGGGGGCTAATCCGTGCGATGTAAGGATAAGGGTAGAAAAACATCCACGGGCAGGGCATTATGTACACAGACAAGCATTCTGGATGTCGCTAGCTATTTTTAAATTAATCTGGTAGCTGTCCCTCAGGGAAGTCATCTATAATGAGTATGCTTCGGGTAATAGAAACGAAATGATCTACAAGAGGTGGATCGGGTATATATAAATGTTTATTCTTTCTATCTATTCTCCATCGGAATTGTATCAATGTTTGTTTGTTAATGTTATAGGATAACCATTTTTCACAAATAATAAATTATTTGACCGATCTTAATTACTGATACAGCTACGATTTATTATGTTAACGCTAATTATTTAAAAAAAATCGGTTTCATGATAAAATTATACTGGCTGAAATTAAACAACAAAAATACACATGTAATAAATGACACAAGGAAGAATTACACACATTTAGAATAACATATATTTTTTTAATCTAACCTTACATAAATAAATATAAAATATATTAATAATAATGAAGTATAGAAAAAAATACACATGTAAAAAATGACACAAGGAAGAATTACACACATTTTAAATAACATATATTTTTTTAATCTAACCTTACTTAAATAAATATAAAATATATAAATAATAATAAGTTCTATTATTAATTCCATGAGTAATTTTATTATATATATATATTTTTTTCCTGACACCATTTTTTCATTACTATACTGTGATGACAGCCACTAGAATGTTGTCCAAATTGTCAGCAACGAGAAAAACTGATAATGGTTGAATAACTCAGAAGAAATGCTATTTTGTATAATAATAATCTGACGGGCAGTCAGAAATGTGTTCAATAATAATTTTTATTAAAAATAAATCATTATTTACAGCAATGACGTGTAACGTAATATTTTTTTTAATAATATTAATAATTAATATAGATAAATTAAAATAACTTATTTTTTCTCTTTTGTAACGTGTAACGTAATATTTTTTTAAATAATATTAATAATTAATATAGATAATTTAAAATAACTTATTTTTTCTCTTTTTGAAAAAAATACGGACTATGTGTCACATCAATTTTTTTACTATTTTTAAACTAAATAATACCTATGATTGTGCCATGAAAATAGGGCGAAGATTGGAAAATAGGATAATAGTCTCTTGAGACGAGGCTCGAATTCCGACATTCTATGTCTAGGCAAATATCTGACCACTAGAGTAACCAGCACGTCTATTAATTAACATTTCTTTAAAGAATAATATTTTTTTACAATACATATTCGAATTAGTTTAATACTTATTATAAAAATTTCGAGATCTACTAACGATAATTTTAAAATCATCAAATTATTTTTTGATAAACACATTTTTTCTAATAACTGATTATAATATTATTATAATGAAAGATATGTGAATTTTAAATAGTTCTTACCAGTAATGATCCGAAATTATTGGACACATTTTTAGGATAGAATACAAAGTGAATTCTATAATTTTATTAAAATATGTCAAACCACAATGTTGTTACAATAAATATTATAAACTGTAAAATAAATGATTTCATTCGGAATTCCGATCAAACAATGGCTGTTTAAACCACATGCCACAAACACCACATAAATGTGACAATGTACGCTTATTCAATACCGCCAATATGGTAAACGTTATACGTGCTTGATCATTCGGTGCTGTATATGAATCTGATGATAGTTTATTTGGGCTACACTAGTATCCGATTATTGTGCGGATTCATGTATCTTTTTTTTAATTATTATTATTTTATTTATTTATTTATCTTCATCTTGTTACATGACATAGGAGATGGAGCCGCTCATCTCATTAGGAAGAACCTGTGCCGAGATGAGCAGCTGAACAATATAGTGAGAACAAAAAATAATAAAGATATAAAACAAAATAATATATAACTATAATATTAATTAATTAATTAATTGAGTATATAAATATAAAATGTGGGTAATAAGAACAGTATATATTGTATAATACAAAAGCAGTAGTGAAAGTAAAGTAATATATATAAAAAATCATATGCATGCGTAGTAACAAAATGTATATATAATAGCACAGTTAAAAAGTATATTTAGGTATATACCTATATAAGAAAATTAAATGAATGTTTGTGTATATTAAATAGTGATAAGAAATGAAGTTTAATGAGCAATAAATTATGACCTGTTTTCGGCAGTTGGGTATTTGTGCAAATGCAGGTGATAATAATGTCTTCTCGAATAGTGTTGTGTAAAAAGTTAAGAGTAGGGTGTCCACACTGACTATGACAGAATGGACACCAAAGATATTTGGATATCACTTCCATCAGTCTGCATAACACCCTTAACCATTTTTTTAAAAAGTGGTAGTGTTTGCACTCTTAATATTTTCGGGAAGAGCATTGAAGAACAAAGGAGCCTTGTAAAAAAACTTCTTCGTCGAAACACTGTCTAGGCATTTATTGGCTGGTACATTAAAGAAGTGGACATTCTAGTATGGTGCATTTGCTGGGTTCGTTTAGCAATAATTTTGATTTTATAGAATTTGCCCAGAATTTGAATAATGTATGTATGTATTAAATATAAATCTATGTAAAATAGATTTATATTTAATAATTTACTGAACCTCTCCCTATGTTTTCTGAACTACATACTTTTATTTTTGTTACAGCAATAATTGATACACTACCAGCTATAGCCCGTCAAAAATGACGCACTTTTAATACATATTTTTCACATATAAGGTCGTAAGAACAGCGTCATCCAGCACTTTATTAGTGACAAACATTGTTACAAAGGGACTGTATTTTTTTGTTGCTTTTTATACCTAATCATTATTTGTGCCATCTGGTAGAGTTAGTCACCGACAGTGTTACATAGTATGTATATTAAATACATAGAAAATATTGCTTTTTACACCTCATCAATATTAGGGCCGTCTGATAGCATTCGCGACGGACATTGTTGCAATGAAAATTATGTATCTTAATTCAAAGAAGTAAGTTACACTTATTTTTGTTTTTCCTTGATTTATTGATGTGACACGTATTTCGTGTGCGTATCTCTATTTTAATTATATTAAAAATATATATTTTTTTAGGAATGAAATAGAGTCAATATGTATCAGGAGCATACATCATACAGTGAAAAAGTTGAGCATATCTATAATTTCTATGAGTGTTCGAAATTAATCTAAATATATTTTTATTGTAACAAAATAAAATAAAATAATACAAAGTACTGACGTTAATGTGTATACGTAAACCATCTAGCGGAAGAATTTAGAAATAACCTTAAATTGAAATAAAGCTGCGTTAGTGTTCCGCATAATTTGAGAAATCTGCACCAAATCTATACAAAGTAAACGCAATACTTTTCTGTAGCGCCGAGTTCTGAATAAAAGTCTTTGCTAAAACATATTCGTATTCGTTACAAATTTTACTGTATGCGTTCTAATACACTGTGCTGTTATTTTATATTATACAAAATATTGGTTCACTTAGTAACTTTAAAATTAAAATAATAAAAAAATGCTTCTGGTGAAATTACTTTAAGCACCTATTATGTATTATAAAAAATAAATAGTAAACTTTCAAGTCAAACTAGCCTATAAAACTATATAATTTTTTATTTAATTAAATTAATTATTTTATAGTTTATAATTTAAACACAAAAACAGGCCCAAAGTGCCAACAATTTTATGAACGATGTTATTATGATATTTATGTTTCAGTCAACTTGCAGTTTGCATACAAATCATCTACGCAACATTAATACCGTTTCAGACGAAGCCAATTCATATCCACACTGCAACCAAACTTAGAATACACAAAGTTACAAAATCACATAACAAGGTTTCATGTCCTTGAGGTATACTTCAAATCGTTCGTCAAAAAGTTATTTGGTGTTTATTCTATATTTTAGCCATGGTTTAGTGATTGAGGTTATATGTGGGGTATAAAAGCAAATAATACAATACAAAACAAAAAATTAAAAATATATTTTGAATGCTGTCACCGTGGATTATTAATTTAAAATATAATGAATTCGATATTTTAGTTATATGTCCCTTCCAAAATAATGTTTCTTATAAGTTTATAGGCTGTTTCCTACAAAATCTCGAATTAAGTTCATTATAAATTAGTAATCCTTGATGACTGCTTTAATTTTTTTTTTGGATATTGCTGCCTTTGCTCTTATACCCACATATTATTATTGCAATTTTATATATATTTTCCTAGAATTCAGAAGTTTTTGATCGTAATCCTCTCGCATTCATATTGTAGTTTGAAATAATTTTTGATGTTTTCGTATCAGGTTGGTTAAAATATGATTTGTTGCTAGAGTTAGTAATGGTAATTAGTATACGTCCTGATGAAGATATAGTGATATTGAAACCGGTAGATGTAGAGTTACTCCAAGTGGTCAATACAAAGTTTTTTAATCAATTGATATTTAAAATATTTTCCACTGCAAACTTAGTCATCATCAATAATTATCGTCGTGGTCTGGCTGTAAGATAAATATTGTTTGAATGTTTCCATTTTCGATGCCAATATGCGATGTACTTAATTTGTCGTGTATGAAATGGCAATACAAAGTCTCTCGAGTCAGTCGCAATATGAAGTCATCTAATATGCCAAACAGCATACGAAATTGTCTTTTCCAAGTGAATAAAACGATTCCCAGTCTCTAAAGTATTCCGTAACTCAATTTACTTCGCATAACGTGAATACCCCGAGAATTGTGGTCCCAGCTCCAATGCTTTCGCAAATCACATTAGAGCGGTTTAACATTGAAAATAATTTTCATTAAGCATAAACTATATATCGACGACTTTTGAATGCAGTCATCAAGGATTACTAATTTAAAATGCACTGAATTCTAGATTTTATGTATCTAAAAAAAATCAATCTTCCAAAATCATATCTCCTATAAATTAAAATGTTATGTTCCCTATAAAATCTCGAATTCAGTACATTATAAATTAGTAAACCTCGATTCTCTTTCTCACTGCATTAATTTTTTTTGATATTGCTGCCTTTGCTTTTATACCTTACATACAATGTAAAAAATATCTCATGAGTTTGAAGTTATAATATTAATATGATGATAATTTACCTATGATACTAAATCTACGACAATGCATTATTTTAGTGCAATTTACAGAGTTTTTAAAAAATTGGCTCAGTCGTTACTTTTAGTTAGGTAAATATAAATCCCAAGTCATGAAAAATACATCCTCTCTTCTGAAGAAATATTTCTTCTCTTCTAAACCTTACACTATTTATATATTTTATTTATTAGCAGTGACAGCTGTACAATAAACCATCTTTTCGAGATGACACGTCATCAATATTCTTATAAAAAATACTGTCATCATACCAATATTTTAAGAGCTTTTTTGTATCCGTCGGGAATTGGAAAATGACCCTTCGATTCGTTAAAATTTACATGCATGGTAATACTATTTATAATTTATCAATCTTTCCCTTCTTCTTATATATTTTTACCACGTTTATATTGGCTTCACCTATTTGTCTGGACGGAATCTTATAATCGATATTTCACCCGGTTCCCAATGTTTAATCGAGCTGTAATTTTGCATACAGATGTATTCTCATGACAATACATGAATCAATTATCATATTCATATAATTAATTAATCAAAGTTCTATATATATTAGTCAATAAGCTCACCAAAAGATGGCACTAGTTTCCTAACTAAGTGATTTTATATTAAGACTAAATAGTTAAAAATTATATTAGGTGGATAAAATATTTTTAAAAAACCATATTTAAATTTAAATGTACTAAAAAATAAAAATATATTTTCGATCATAAATTTTTTACCTAAATCTCCAAATAAAAGCGTGGGCGCTTTCCCTCCAGAAACAAAACACTTCTGTAATCTATATCAATATCGTAAGTGCCCACCAGTTATTTGGAAAGTGAGGCAATGAGTTTTTGCCGAAAATTTATTTTTTACTTTTAAATACATTTAAATATAAACGTGGTTTTGAAAAAAAATTCATGTAATGTAATTCACGTATACGTAAATCTTAAATTCTTAGATTTATTACCTTATCGGTTAATAAATCGTTTTATTTGACCGTGCCAAATCTTAAAGCAATTCATGGAAGGTACAATAAATCAAGGATGGTAATGAAAATAATACATTACACAAAATAAACAGTACCGCCTGGAACATTATTTTGTTCCGGATTCCGGTTGAAATTGTATAAAATATTTAAACGGGAACTCTTCGTTGGTCAGGTAGGTACGTATGTGGACTCCCACACGTATGAAAAAACATCCTCAATGTACATATAATACGCCAGAAACGCCTGCACTAACAAATCCCGGAGGGAAAAGGACCGTGGATTACGGGGCGGTGACCACAGATTCCGAATCGGAGAAAAACTTATATTTCAACTTCCCTTGCTTCAAGCATTCTTCAGCATTTTATTCAAAGTTCAGAAACGATTTCCTTTAATAGTTACTACATACAATCGTTCTCAACTATCCTGTCAACCACACTGTCGACTAGGGTCGTGCAGTCAGAACGTTGAAGCACGAGCTGTAGAAAGACACATTTTTCGAAAAAAAACATAATTATATACATTATACGTATTTTATATTATAAAATAAATATTTCTCTATACAAAAATGTCCGTCACTAACTATATATTTATTTCTGAATACGGCACAGAAGTACTTTTTACATAATAATACATACAAGAAATCCAAAGAGTAGAAGAGCAAAAAATTACAGAATTGACAATATATAATAGTATAGATAGTTGTTTAAAGTTACAACAGTAATTTAGAAAAAAGAAGTGGGAAGTATATACAAGGTTAAACAAATAGGTATAATAATTTGTTTATGCTTGCATTATGAATTCAGGACGGCAGGGTGTAGAGCTTTTAGTAGGGAATCTTTCTATTGTGCTAAACTGGAATTAAAAATATCAGAGATACGCGCATAGGTGTTACCTAGCCTATGCAGCCTGAGTACAAGAAAATTAAAATGCGAGTTGGTTCTAGTGTTGTCACAATAAATTCGAGTTGTTCTTTCAGGCGCATGAAACATAAACATGTACTAATATATCATGTTCGTCACTAACGCTATCAAGTCGCTTCGCTACATTGTGTTCGTAGCCTTAAGAGGTTACACCACCCTGGGAGGATGATTTTAGGTAGAAATTGGGTGATTTTTTATTGGCACTATTAAAGTACGTATTAAACTTCTTTCATGTCATGGCGATACCCAAGTGGATGCTTTACATCTTTTGGCAAAATTTATTGCAATGTCACTGCTCAAGTCACTCCGTAATTTCATAACAATCGATAATTCGACGGGAACTAACTACACTTATTCATTCAGAAACCGACTGCCAGCGAAAGACTCTTTTTGTGGTCGGGAAAAAATTTATGCAAGCGCATAAATGTCTCCTGCACTTCTCCACCGAAGGACATCTCCCATGCTGCATTCGTTTGGCCGGAAAATTAATGATTCGATATTATTAGAGCACCGTAATATGTTATTTATTACGTACAATTTCCTATATTTTTCAAATAGCGTTCAATTTGTTCTAGCCATGTCTTTCAGGGCTGCTCTTATCTTATATGTATGAAGCATTGTAAAAAAACTGAAACCTGAGACGTGTTCTTAATATCTGTCATGGTTAATGTTAGGTATATGTACTTAAGGGTGTTTCATTTTACAAAATCTGTTTTTTTATTTTAAAAAAAAAATATTTATAAAAACCTTTGATAAATGTTTGTGTGCGAAATTTTATGTCAACTGCTCATTAATAATTCAGTGTAATTAATAAAAATACAAAAATCATTCATACGATATCAAAACTTTTGTTTTGTTTGTAATAATTCGTTCAAATAAAATTTATATCCGGTTTATGTATTTGTTGAATTTTGTGTATACTTCTAGTAATAATAATAATAAAATTGTATTATTTATTAAGTGCCAATTTCGCCAAAAACTTTTACATAGGTACTAAAAGCATGGAATAATAAAATAAAAAAGAAAAGAGAAAGAAAAACAGCTCAAAACAAATAGTAAAAGAATACAACGAATAATATAAATGTTCTGGGAATGATTTTGTACGTTTTAAGTCTTTTCTTAAATAAAGTCTCTGAATCCGTGCTTCTTATTAGGGAGGGCAAAAGGTTCCACGCTTTGGGGCCGCCACCGCAAACGCCCGTTCTCTGAACCTAGTTTTCTAGCATTGACTTGCCGGTTCCACAACTTTTCCTACCGCTGAAGTAGACGCTGAACTGAGAGTTTGACGTCTTCCATATATGTTGTCTGGAAAACAGAGCTCCTGAAGATACAGAGGCGCCGTGTTATGAGTTGCCTTGTACGCCAACCAACACAGTTTAAGCTCTACTCTCTCAGGAAACCGAAGCCAGTGCATTTCTCGCAGAAGGGATGTTATGTGCGAGAATTTTGACGTTCCATATATTATCCGTGCTGCAGCGTTTAGAATAGATTGTAGTATATCGAGCTAAAATATCGGTAGGCCAGCGTATATACCAATGCAATATTCCATACGTGATACAACAAATGCATTAATGAGTAGACGGGCTGTCTCAGAGGGAAGATGTCTGTGAATACTTTTAATCTGTCTCACTTGATAAAAACATACACTGATAGTTTTGCTAATTTGTGTATTTATGGAGAAATTTGAATCGACGTGTACACCCAACAACGTGACTACAGATTTTGCATTCACAGACATTGATTCCTGGATTAGGTGTTGTCTTCTAAGTGTCGCCGTCCATAGAAGTTCTGTTTTTGAGGGATTTAAGGTGAGTCTATTTTGTGCTATCCACTCGCCTAGTAACCTACATTTTACACTCAAAATAAAAATGTCTATTATGATTCTGTTCTTTTCTTCAATTACCAAATAGGTACTTGCATATTTTTTAAGATATTTTCATGAAGCAGTCGACATATCGTCTTTTTTTTATTTTATTTATCAAGTGTTAGTGTTATTCATAAAATTTGGTCACCAAATAAACATGTACATACATATGTCGGTACTAAATGAAAGCCTTTGGGCGGTAATTGGAAGGTTTAAGTCATGGGGCTTGTTCTTTGTGGGGCTTACAATGGAGGGACTCTAATTCTAGGGAAGGTACCTGTCTACCAACCGAGGGACATTACTGCCATTAGGCGTATCACAGGACAGTAAATCTGTTATGTCTCCAGTAATTATCGAATTCAAATAATTGTCCACTTAGAGCCAGCAGTACCGACATATTTCGATAAATCATTTGCCCCTTGGTTATTGAGGTGATATAGTGCCTACCGCACAACGTTATTTCAAATTATTAACTGAAATTAATTAAAACTAAAATTAATTGAAGGTAGAAAGCATCAACGATGTAACTCTATAAAAATATATTTTTTAAATGCGTTAATCTAAAAATCTAAATAATTTTATAAGTCTCCATTATACATACATAAATTACGAAATAATTATAAATATACATTTTTTTTTAATAGCTTAATAAAATAAAGATCAAAATATATTTTTTTAACTACTATTTTTTATTAATTATTTAATGATAACCTTTTTATGCCAACTAGTTATTTAAGTCCATTGTTTTATGAAATTGAATATAAATTAGATGAATCTATCGAAGAAATGAATATATTCAGTAAAATACTCTGAATATATTTGGTTTCTTCGTCAACTATGTATGTATTATCCCAAATATATAATGGGTATATTAATTTTTACATAATATGTCACATCTGTAATCAATAATAATTTTACACAACCGATAAAAATATACAAATACTGTTATTATCTTTATATTGTGTTTTTATTACGTAATTATTATAAAGTTTGATATGGCTTTTAAAACGATTAAATAGTTGAACATTTATAATGTAAACTATTTATTTATGAATTTTTAAAGTTTTTTAAACAAAAAATCACATGATGGAATTTTTTTATTTTCCATACATGTTATTTACAATTAATGCCTAGTTATTTTTATTATAAAACGACCTTAAGTAGGTATCTAACCGTGTGGATATTTTAGTTAATGTTAACATAAATTAAAATATTTACTAATCCATACAAGTCAACGTATGGTAAGCTTATAATTAAAATTATTGTGTGCAATTAATTTCAAAGAAATTTATGTACGTACGACTATTTGAATATTTTAGAAAGTTAAATTATGGACTATGTCGAATTGTGACTTTTATCAACATTTTTACTGTTGTTTAAAAATTATCGTTTTAATCGAAGAATATATTATACTGTGATGATTATGTGAATATTATATTCAAAATATACATTGAGATTTAAATAAAACAAGAAAAGGAATGCATGTAGATACTCATAGAACTGACGTCAAAAATTCCAATTATTTCATCAGTATCTTTCAAGAGGTGCTGTTCGTATAAAAAATTATCGCAAGTTTTAAATGGAAAAACTGTTTATTTTATAAAAATGTACTAAAATTAAAAAAAAACATTTCCTTAATACATATTAATATGTAATAAAAAACGGATTAAATTTTGATTTTAATCGATAACACACATACACACTCACTGTACTAATATTTTTTTTCAATTTTTTTTTCAATTTCAATTTTTATTTATTACATAATATGTACATTACAAACATTCTGTTCAATGCATACATATTATTAACTTACATCTAAAAATATACATATACACATATACATATACATAAACACATATGTATACATACATACACATATACATATACATACATACATATACATACATACATATACATATTGTGTATTAAAATACTAATTTATTATTAAACAATTATTAAACAATTAGAAGTGACCTGTATAATCTGGTCAAAAGTGTAGGAGAATCCTGCTTCGGAAAACCCCCTCAGACACATGGAATATATCAATATCCAAAGCGATCTTGTTCAGCATAGCTGTAGCTTTTCCAACAGGCATAACCATCGGCAGGTTGGTCCTGTATATTGGAATGTGAAACAATCTATGCTGACGATGTCTAAGGTAATTATCAGGAACATACAAACCAATGCTCTGCATAATTTCAGTATTGTCGATCATACCGCGCAACAATCGATAAAAGTGTGTAATCAAATACACATTCCTTCTAGTCTCTTGTAGCCAAGCATACCCTGGAGAAACTCGGTTGGGTAAAGCCAAGGATAATGCCCGTACTCTCTCATGTAGAGATATCTCAGAAACTTCTTTTGGACTTTCTCCACCATAAGAGAGTACTTGCTCTCATGTGGCCCCCAGATCATCGAGCCACTCTCGAGTCTACTCCGCACCAAGGAGTTGTAAAGAGTTCTCAGTACGCGGGTATTCTCGAAAACCCTGGCAGTACGCAGAACAAATCCTAACATTCTCAGAGCATTACCACTGATCGTCTCTATGTGATCATGAAATGTCAGGCTGCTTACAAATTTAACACCTAGATCTTTAACATTCGATGTTCTTGTCAGATTTTGGTCGTTCATTTTGTAGCGAAAAAATAGAGTTTTTTGGGCCCTAGTGAAGGATGTAACCGAACACTTGGAAACATTAAACAAAACATTAAACATTTTGTCACTTCAAAGATAACAATGTCAAAATTTCAGTTTATTATGTAGGTGGTTTGAGCCCAATTCCAGGATACCAGCAAGTTAGTTCTATTTTCATAGCACAGGATTTTGGCTTGGTTTAAGAATAGTAAGAATATTGATGCGATACGTATTTCGTGTTCGCATCTCTATTAAAAAAATAAAATACTACCGAAAATATAATTGTACTAACTAAAATTGCTGATTTCAATAATGATCAAGTTTTATGTATTAATATATAAAATTGTATCATATAAATATATAAAATTCCACATAAATTCAGGTTCCCAGGGTGGTGTAACACCGAAACTTATTTTAATATATTATCTTTCATTTTTTAAGTTAACATTTTATTGCAATAAATTTTGCACTATTATTTTTGTAAATCGATATTTCGTCGATGAAAAAGCTCTACGGGCGTATAAATAAATTATAATCGATACGTCAGTATACTGTAACATAACAACACAGTTAAATTTGACGATACTCCCGCAAAGTGGTTATAACTTTTAAGTGCTGCAGTAAACTAATCAGACAAACTCACCTGTCCCAGATCCAGGGTGACCGTGATGTACTGGAAGTCCTCCCCTTCGGCCAGGCTCGGACTCTGCCACCAGTGGTTGCTGTTGCCGTCGATGGCGTATTGCACGGGGTGCCTCTTGTTCGGGTCGGGACTGTGCGCGTCACATACCCCGCAGTGTGCTGAACGACTTCTGGGAATGAAAATACAAGTTGCGGTGGATTTTTTTTTCATTTTCACAGTAATAACGAACTGACCCAAATAGTATTAAGGGGTTACGTGTAGTCAGAGGCGCAAAAAAATAGACATTTTCAAATTTTTTTTTTGAATGGTTGTTTAATGTTTTGATTCAATACATAATACCAACGTTTTACAGTATATTTTAAGTAACTATACCGAATATTTCAAATAAAATTATTAATACTGGATCACGATAGAATCTCGATTCTTGACCCCTGTTTTGCAAATAGTGCCTCGCGGTGTCCATCAGTGCTTCTTAGTGGTTTATCTAAATTTAATGAAACAAAAAGAAATTAGTAGTTCAATAGTTTATCTTGTGCTTAATCGAAGCTTTTTTTTTCAAATTTAGCAAAATGGCGGTCATTCAAAGCTTAATTTTGAATTTTGAGGGAAAAAATCACTCATTTTTTATTTATAAAAAAAACAGTTTAATTAAAAAAAAAATCCTTCGATGAAGCACAAGTCTTTAATGCCTAAAATATGATGTTTAAATTTCATTTAAATCTGTCGAGTAGTTTTTAAAATATCGTGGACACCGTTTTTGAAAACGTTATTTTGAGAAAAACGTGTTTAAAGTTTTATGCATTAATAATTAATACAAATACAATTTAAAAAATTACTTACGTAGAGTCGTCTCTTTCTGCTACATATAATACATCTTCTGCCGATGTGTAAGCCTCCAAGATGTCGATTTTTTTTTATCTACGTCTCATTTTGCCTTCTCGAGTGACCTGATTTGCACGTTGGTCAGCAATCTTTATGCGCTCTATATCGAGTTTTTCAGCATATCGGTGTGCATTACGTCCATAATTTAATTCTTTGCATTGGCAATCATTAATTTTCCTTGCATACCTTCATGACGTCTCATTATAAATTTTTGAAAATGATTATAATACACGCACAACTATCTATCGACTGCTGGGTTTCACTGCCATTGAAATACTAACACTAAATCAAATTTCAGTTAGCCTAATGGATCTTATGTCTAAAAGTAGAAGTATAAAAGAAGTTTCGTACATTATTCTTAGAATTAATCAGGTAAAAACCGCGTTCCGTAGCAGTAGCCCCGTTTGAGAGCCCGGCTGGTTCTAGTACCGTCCGCGTGTCAGTACGGGCGGCAGCAGAAGGCCCTACAGTTATCGATGAATATCTTTAAAACTAATAACCGGATCGAGTTGATATTTTCACTCAATATTTTTGAAACATTTTTCTTTAAGAAAACACAAAAAATGTTTTTTTCGATTTTTTAAAAATCCTGACTACACGTAACCCCTTAAGTAGCAGAAATATAACACTTGGTAAATTGCATATCCCTGTAATACATACCACAACTCCATCACTATACATTCATTTAGAGGTATGAAATGGTTTAACGAATTACCTGTTAAAATGAGGATTGAAAAAAAATATGTGGCCTTTAAGAAAAATATAAAAAATACCCTCAGTGTTAATTTTAATTTTATTATATATGAAATCTACTTACATATAACTTAATTGTGTATACATTTTATTATATAATTCTTTAGAATATTTCTTTAATAATAGACAGATTTAAATTTAATATTAATTATAATGCATACTATTATTATCTTTGCTTAAAATTTTCCATTATTTTTCGCTTAACTATATTCATTTTTATATTTTTTGCTTATTATTAGTTTATTTTACTGTTGCATTATGATTATCGCATATAAGTTACTTATTTCTTCTTATATATCGGTACATAGTATGTTCCTACAACTACAACTAAAATATAATGATACTCCTCTCCTAATCACGAGTTATATTACTAATGTAGAAGAGAAATACCATTGTAAACACTGCCACTATCTTTATTGTAAAAAAATGTATTTATCTATTAAATAAAAAAATATTTAAAAATATGATAATTTTTTATGTTTTAACGGCATTAAAAAAGACTTACTTTTTTAATGTCGTTAAAATTAATTAATTTTAAATTCTTATGCACAGATAATGAATATTGTACCTTGTAATGATGCTTGATCAAAAATTAACGGATTTTTTTTTCATGAACATTTTTATGGTAGCTAAGATTTTTTCAATAATAAGATGTCTTTTTTTAAGTGGCATGTGTTTTCTCAGTTACGGCCATAATTATATTTATTCAAGAATCAAAATAAAAATAAATTGTTATTTTTTAATGAAATAAAGGTGGGTAAATATATGAAGATATACGCAAAAAGTCTCTGAATTATTTGAACGAATTAATAAAAACAAATGTTTTGATGCCATGTAAGCTTTTTATTTTTTTTGTACATATGTTACAGTAAATCGTATTTCTAGTGAGTCTAAATTTTTACTGGAATTTTAATAAAATTATATTCAAGGTCATTCTTATCATATCCAAGCAGATTTTCACCAATAGAAATTAATACAAACTAGTGAAAATATTTTATTATTTCAATTGATTTACAATATTTTAACCGATATATTACTAGTGAAATTATAATAAAATTAAATTTGACAGATCATGAAAGATGTCTATTTCGGGATTGAGATTGACCTCTTAGAATAGCAATTTAAGATTTAAGTTATTTGAGTGGAAAAGGTTCTTACTGCATTATTCATTTCTTCTGTGCATATCAACATTATATACTGAATATTATTAACCTAACCTAAGCTTTGAGAAATGCGTGCGTTCATGGACAAAATATAGTTACACCGCTACTGCGCAGTGAATCTGTAAATTCATTGATTAACATGTTTACACTGCCCAACCGGATAAAATATATTTCTTCAATTGGTTGAGTAACTTTGTAGATTGACATTTTAAAAATTAATTTTATTATTTGTTTTAATATACTCATATTTGACTAAATTACACCTACATGTTTCAAAAATACCTCTACATCATCAGGGTGTTTTATATATATAATAATATATATATATATATATATTTTTTTTTTATATATTGAGTAGCTTGTTGGTCTTGTGGCTAGGACACTCGCCACGTGATACAAAGGTCGCGGGTTGAACCTCACTACAGACTAGCAAGTTAGTCCTATTTTCATAGCACAAGCGTTTAGCGTAGTTTGAAAAGAGTAAGAATATCGATGTGACACGTATTCCGTGTTCACATCTCTATTAAAAAAAAAAAAAAAAACACCTTGACCATGGAAAGGTTTCTTCGAAACATATAGGTGTAATTAATCAAATATAAGTAGATTAAAACAAATGATAAAATTAATTTTTAATACGTTTCTACTGGTAAAAATATAGACTCACTAGAAATACAAATTCACTGTAACACAATCACTGAGTAGTCGATTTGTTGCATTAAATCAAGAAGTACCTTTGATTTTCACAGTTATTCAAGTAACAATATGTTATAAGTACTAACCTGGCTAGGGTTTGGTCCCTGCAGAACTCCTCGCGCCCGTTCTCCCCGCACGTGCCGTTGGCCTCGATGCGGGCTTTGGTGGCCAGGTTGAACACGCTGGGCCACGCTCCTCCCAGTCCGGGACTGGGGCTGGAGCTCGCGCCATGATTGCTGGGGTTGCTTATTAGGAACCGACGAGCTGTAACAAAGAGAAAAAAAAAATTTAACACTGTCCATGCTCTGATTTATATATATATATAAATGAGTATGAGTAGCTTGTTGGTCTTGTGGTTAGGACACTCGTCTCGTGATCCAATGGTCGCGGGTTCGAATTCAGCCCAGACTAGCAAGTTAGTCCTATTTTCATAGCACAAGCGTTTAGCTTAGTTTGAAAATAGTAAGAATATTGATGTGCCACGTATTCCATGTTCGCATCTCTATTTTTTTAAAAAAAAAAACCAACCCAACAATATATATATATGCATTATGAAATGGTTATTTTTCGGGAACTTCGCGGATTTGTAAAAAATATCTTATTTTTGCGCTATATTTCGGTTATACTTGGATAACCATTTTCAAGCTGGTCTCTCTGACAGTTCAGAGATAAATATTCGATTTCTCTGACTTGGTGGTGGTAATGGTGGCGAAAGCGGGGTAAGTACTTTTCGTTTAATGTTTTTATTTTTATTTTCTACATTTAAAAATAACCATTTCATAATGCATATACCTCTTCGCGAAAACTTCTATTTAAACATATATACATATATATATGAAATCGTATTTTCAAAGTTGAAATTTTTTACATTCGTTGCTCTTTTGGGTGGCATTTATTCCTGCAAAAATAAAAGAAAAACGACACAGATGGCAAAAAAAAACAGTAAAATCCGTTTTAAATTTTTCAGCGATGCGCCAAATAGCAAGAACAAGTAGGTCGATTATGCGGTCCAAACGTTTCACGTTAAGTCGATCGATCAATCGTTTATTCTCATAAAATGTTTAGATAATTATTAACATCGAGCATGCGTATATATAGCAAGATTGTCAAAGTATACTTAAATAAATTAATAAATAAGAATAAAAAATCAGTAAAAATTACGACCTTTTACAATAATATCATTCCTTATGAAAAACCATTTATATGTACTGCGAAAAAGATCATATTGTGGAATCTAAAAGTGTGGAAGTACAGAAGTTTGAAAGGCTTGGTACAGACGCGGAGCGGCGTAGCTATAAATAGCTCGACAGCGCGTTATACTAGGCAAGTCCAAGTTAAAACTGCGATCAGTGAGCGACATAGTATGGTACAATTCTTCAAATAATCATTTTCGTGCACGAACATTCATTCTATTTAGTTCTGATGTACATAAGTGTTGTGTTAACTCATATATTAAAAATATACTTTTATCATTGATTAAATTATTTAACTTGAACTCATTTAAGGCAATTACGTCACAATTTGAATAACCCAGGAAAGTTGAGCAATTTTTCTAAATTCTAAAATATCATTGGTTCGGTAATCTATAAATTGTTTAAATAATTGAGACAGTTTTGTTTTAGAAACGTATGGAACTTCATGAATAAATTTTAATTCTTAACCTTTCCATACAAAATGCAAGAGAATCTACGAGAAAAAGTGCTCGTCGATGAATTTGGTTTTAAAAATACTGTTATGTATTGAGAATATGATATGAGAAATAGAGAGTGAGAATAAGAAATATGTATGTGCTACGAAGTCCAGAGATTAAATTAAAATAAATGACTTGACAAAGAATTACGGCGGGATTATTTTACAAAAAGTTGTCGAATGATTTAAAAGATTCTAATATTCTGGCTGATTTCAAAGATCATTCGATGGAATATTAATTGACATTAAACTCGCATTAAAATCACAAATGTAAGTTTTTTCAGAACAGAAAAGCGCTTTGAATATTTCAGAAGATTTATTTTTACCGGTATAATCTTTTACATTTAACGTATTAATTTGTATAACAATTATCAAATATAAAATTTTTAAGCCGAAAATAATGTAAGCTCATATATGTGTAATATTTCTGTGCTTAAACAAACTTTAAATAAAATAAAATTCATACACACTGTGAAACACAGACCACCAAAATATATAAACACAAATTGACACCTATTTCCTGACACCATATATACCTACACATCAGCCCTGATGCTAGACCCTGCAATGGAATCCGAAACGAAACCTGAAGGATATTTCCTGATTCGCATTTCCAAGTTTGGTTTCACTCCGTTTGATTTGTTCAAAATTAAAAAAAAAAGAGCTTGAAATTTTGAAACGATTGTGAAAAATTCAAACTAAATACTCTTATGAATTACAATTTCTTAATAATATAATTTTTTTTTTTCAAAAATAAATAAATAAACGTTTTATTACAAAACTAGCTGTAACCCGCCAAAAATGACGGAACATCGGTTCGCGTCTTTGCTAAGCCCTAGTATATATTTATAGTATCTTTTTGGCGGTCCACGGATAGGCGGCCGTAGCAACATGCGTAGAGTGGTCAGTTCGGGTTTGCTGGCCCGGGGTTCAACGCCTATCTCCGGCCGTTTAACTTATTTTTTTAGCCGTGAATTCGAACGGAAAAAACGAAACGAATGAAATCACGGACGGACAGAAAAACTTACAGATGGACGGACGGACAGACAGTGAAATTGTTATTTTTAATAACTTGAAGAGACTCAGTTTTTAACGATTTTAATAAATAATTAAAAAAACAACGTCTTATATAAAAAAAAATGTTTTGTTTACTAAAAGATTTAATTTTAAACCGAATTATAAATGTGTTTTAAATATATCCGAGGGTGGACGTACTTCCACTGTGCCCCATTCCATTGGCCTAAAAAAGAGGTTTTATTCAACTCCGTACAATTTTACACTCTGAGTTTACTTTAAATCTCACTTAAAATTCAATCTTACGTTAAAAGCTAACACCACTTTTAGATATTATTCGTATAATTTTTATTTAGAATTTAATCTTAGGTCGATAATTTTATACCATTTTATTTTATCGAAGCAGACTATTAATAGCTCATAATTGAACCTGAAAACAGTCCTCAAAAGATGTACCTATTAAGTAAAATACACAAAAGCCAATATAATGTTTAACTTACTAACGTGAAAAATATAATTTGGGATTAATCTTCTAAAACAAAACATTAAAACAGCTATTAAAGAAAATTTACCAATGGTAAATTTTGGGGCTACACAAAATAAACCTATCTATTGTCAGAATAACAATATCCCTATAATATTCTAAAACTAACGAGACGGGATGTGCACAAAGTTTGTACGAGAAATGTTAAAAAGTCTGTCAAATGTACACGAAAAAATTTATGAAGTATATAATTTATATAATAACGGTCTAGACATTCTTAATTAACTAACCACCACGCCGTTTCCCCGCAGGGTTAGGCAGATAGGATAGAATGCACTAATTTTGCTTCGGTTACATTCATACACCTTCTCATGCATGCTCTACGATTGTGGAAGCTTTTAACAGGGCCATCCTCCATTTACATTATTGAGATGACATAAACCAATGCGAATAGACCCGTAAGACAATTTGAAATCAATTCATAAAGAAAATTTTTTATTAAAAAATAGAGTAATCGTGCTAAGTTATAAGAAATAAAAATTGGTAGAAAATTGATTTACACATTTATAAAATTACGCAACATTTTTACAAAATACGAACCTACAATAAGATATCATGCCTTTATACAATCCGTATTACAATACGGAATCGTAGCTTGGGGTGGAATATAAAAAAAGTAATCTTGGGGCTCTTAATCAAACAAAAACTAAATATTAAAAATAATATAATAATACCTAGAACCTATCCCACTGATTTACTATTTAATTTAATGTCCCTAATTTAGACAGACCATATAAAAACACCGCATTACTCTACAAATACACAAATAATATTTAAATCACCAAAACACAAATATACCCATTCAATACTCATTTACTCATGTCAAAGAACACAAAAAATAGGAAGTATAAATATACTTAAATTCAATAAAACAGCCACGGAACACCACTACTTTTACCTAGACCACTGTGCCTAGACTGCCAGTAAATATAAGAACCCAAAATAATTACATCATAATATGTAGTAATAATATGTTCAAAGTCAATTCGAAAATATTAATAAAAAAGTAAAAAAATATGGGGCTCAAAATGGCTAAATAAATCATTTTTCATATTCCAGAGATTATGGAATGGATGCTTTCGGTTGATAACGCGTGAATGTATTGCACGGAGATAGCCTTCTGACATCCGGGAGGAGATTTCTTGCCGACAGGAAGACTGCCCACTAATGTTGTCGGATAATTAATGTGCTCTCTGGAAGGAACAAAAAATATATAGTATAAATAAAACGCTATTTAAAAAAAAACACCTCCTGTGTATGTACAGTCGAACTCGGTTATAACGAGCTCGGATATAAGGAGATCCCGGCTATAAAGAGAAAAACTGTGAATTCATTTTGATTTGCGCATATTCCCATACAATCGGTCTCGGCTATAAGGAGCGCGATTCCCGGATATACGGAGCAAATTTTAGAAACTCTACAGACATATTTGCTTGGGTTGCAGTAAAAAGACAAATACGTACTCGTAACAATGAACTTTTTCACTTTGCTTTTAAAGCGGCTCACACTTAATTAGGGTTCATTTTATGATGTACACAAACTTGTGTCCGAAAATCCCACGTGCGCAGGCAAGCAATAGTTTACTGAAGGTCGAGAATACTGGTCATATAACTCCGATTATTGGGGGTTTCCAAAATGTTTATGGTGATAGTTTATTTTATGCAGTTAACTGTATTAGCATTTAAAAGCCTAACAGTTAAAAGCGAATTATTCTATCCGAAACATGTTCACTAACACACGAAAGTATCTCTAGGTTCGCGAAAAAGTCGAAATTATCGGCGTCAAAAAATCTGTAAAATCGTCTTCTACAGTTTCATCACTCTGGAAAGATAAGGATGTTTATTTAGCTGCCTTTGAAAATAACATCACACAATCAAAAGAAATTGTGAAAAAAGTGAATCCGGATATAAGGAGTCCCGGCTATAAGGAGCAAATTTAGTCGGTCCTGTCGCGTTCCTTATAACCGAGTTCGACTGTATTTTCAAAACATTTTGATTTATTTCTCTAGATATTTATTTATGTTATTTTAAAGCATTTATTTAGCAATTTTTAAAATTTTTCTGTACCTTTGAATGTAAACCTAATAAAGACATTGTTAATTTTATTGTTTATTTCTGTTTATAGAAAGGAAAGTAAGAAGAATAGATGACGGATTTTTAAAAATAATTACCGAAAATATATAATTCGTTTTTTTTTTGGAATCGTATAGAATTGTAAACATTCATCTCTATACAACGGATTAATTTAGAGTTTTTGACACTGACATATTTGTATTTTTTTTTAGAATCTATGTGTGAAACGTTATAGTGACTAAAACGGCCACAACAGGTACATTTTTAATAAAATGTGTACGTGTGGAATCAGAATAAACTATCTATCTGTCCACTAGTTGCAATAGGTGCAATTTTTGGATGTTGGTATCAAATGTATCTATTTTATTCCTGCGACCAATAAGCGTTGGGTAAATTTATTTGTTTTGTATCAGCGACAAAATCAGCCATCTGCACACTTCAATATTAAAAGACAGCAAACATTCATATTGATACCGTACACAGTTTCCATTTACTTAGTCCTTTTTACTTATTTTTAAGTGCATTTAATCCTTACACCTTATAAAATTCTAAAAGGGAAATATATTTTTTATTCGATAAAAATCACACTTCTCCATCGAAAGACAACAATTTTTTAATCGATTTTTGTTGATATCCAAAAATTTGCATAAAAATGTATTTTTTTGATCTATGTGACTCATTTATTTTGTGTAAAATTGAATTGATATATTTTACATGTTATTTATTGGCAATGTCAAATAAAAGGCTGAATTTCAAAGAATGATTTTACTTTATGATAAATGTCATAAAGTATTCGTCGAGTTATTCTTAATAAACACGGAATTAATCCCTGCTAGCAGATCTGGACAGTTGATAATTTTATAAAATATGATAATATGAAGCTTGATAATTTGTCCAGCCGTTCTGAGATTCACATTATTTATATATTCAATGGAAACATTAAACGTATGTCATAATCAGAAAAGTCTCCGAGTAAGGTTTATTTGTACCTGTCCTATGTATTTTAAAACTAAGTTATTATCATAGTTAATTAAACAAACATTAAATAAATAAATAAAGAATTATACAATTATTTTTAAATTTAAATATAAATATGTATATTTAAAGATATTTTTAGTATATTGATACTTTTATCTCGACTTATAAATAAGATACCGTAGATACTCTTTCAAAATTATATTTTCAGAAATGATTAAAAATAATGCTGGTTATTTATTATAAAAATTACGATATTTTGGATATATTATTTGTTAATTAATTTAAAAGAGCATAACCCCATTTGATTTAATCTATAAGGTTCCCAACAATTAAGTATTACTGTATGCAGCCGTCTTGCGTATATGATGGATGAATGAATAAATCGAACATTACTAGGGTCTGTGTTAAATTAAATTAATTAACTGTAAACTTTAAAAATAACTATTTTAATTCAAGAATCATGAGTCATGTTTATTTCTCGAAAGGCGAAAATTTAATAATCGTCATTCGTACATATATATGAATCGTTAAATAAAAGAAATTAAACCAGATTTTTTTAAAATTCTGCTTTCCTTTATTTTTACTACCTACAATAATATCCTTTTTATTTTATATTTTACAATAATATCCCTTTCACTTGTTTTTCAAGTTTCCCTTTCACAAGTTTCGCAGTAGAAAAGTTAATTCATAATATTCATTACATATATTGATTATTAATTTTAGATAGCGAAACGTCGTCTTATTGTAAACATAAATAATAAATTTATATTGAAAAATATTGTTTTAATTCGAAATTAAATAATTTTTATATTATAAATTTGTATCAGTCTTACTAACTCTCCAGGAACAGTGAAATTGAAAAAATCTATTCCGTCTGACTTGATTTTTGCGAATGTGAAGAAAATATTTGAAAAAGACTCGTGCAGATTATGTACATACTTACTTACTTACTTACTTACCATCACGCCGTTTCTCCGTGGGGGTAGGCAGAGAGGATAGAGCGCCATACTCTTCTGTCCTGACATACAACTTTCGCTTCGTCTACATTCATACATCTCCGCATGCAAGCTCGACGGTTGTTCAGGCTTCTAACAGCACCATCTTCCAGTATCTGGTTAATATGGTCATGCCACGTCTTCCGTGGTCGCCCTCTCTTTCTGGCGCCGTCAACACTTGCATCATATATATCTTTCTTACCATTCTTTCCTCATTCATTCGCTCATGCTCATTCGCAATGCCCAAACCACCTGAGCGACCCTATTTTTATTCTTTGTATATAATATTTCGAATAAACATTCCTTATAATACAATCATCACATACATTAAACTAATTTAAAGATTTCGAAAAAATATTCTTAACTGACACGATGAAATTTTAAACGAACAACATCCAGTGTGTTAATAAAATATAAAAAGACTGACTAGACAGACAAGACGGACAGAAAAAAGAATCACAACCAGTTTCCAAAAAAAAATCCATAATAAACATATATTAAACATTGTGAAACGCATATTTACATCAACGTTACGTACCTCATAATAATACGTAATTCCCACAAACTATAATGTTACCGAGAAAGTAAAAGGGTATCCAGAATAATAGAACTGAATATAGGAAACAAATAACAATAAAAAATGTCCTAATGGGAAAATACCTGGGAGCGGTCAATTTGTTTGATCCCAACTAGGAAAGGGATATTTGAAGAATTCTGAAGGTGGATACGGAGCGGGAACCCTTTTTAATGAAAAACTTACTCGGAAATACTAGCTGGGAACATTTTTGACATCTTGCATACATTAATTGTAAAGATTCACTTTCGATTAAGTAAACATAATAGTTTTAGACGTTAATAAAGGGAACCTTGCTTTGTGCGAATTTCATTTGCGCGAAAATCAATTAGCGCGTTCAAGCAAAATAATACCGTATTTTAAATTTATTGCGAAAATATTTTTGTTATTTTTTTATTTAAATTTATCGTGAACTTTGTTTATAAATATAACAATTTGAGCTTATGCATTTATCCTCTGATATAACTTTTAGATACCTACGTATATCTAATTAATTAGAATTTATCAAATTGTTCATTGTCTATGATTTCGATTGATTAGGTAATTACAAACTGAATTAATTGTGATAAACCAGGTATTCCTGTAGTTCAAGAGTCAAAAATACTAATGAGCGATATTCCCCTGTTGGTTTACACCGATTCGCAGGAGCCGGTTTTTTAAATTGGAAACCTCCCGCTGAACTGTTTATTAATGAATATTTATAATAAAGTCAAGTATTGAGACACCGGATGTGTTTCATAATATTGAAAAATTATTTTGTAAGTTCGGCAATAAATTTTTAAACATTTATTTTGTAATCTGTACCAGTCTCTTTAACAAAAAGGAATTCACGCGGACAGGAAAAATAAATAAAAATAAAATAAAATAGGCACTTCTTTTTAAACTATTTTATTTAACTTTTAAATAAAGTAGTTTAAAATTAAATATTTTGTTTTAATTTAAATTTAATATAATGCCGAGCCACAAAGTGTTTTCTTGATTTGAAAATTTAAAAATAAATGAATTAGGTATACATCATATCAACGCAAGGGAGAGGGTATACTTATATTTACCAAAATAAGATTAGTAAACTGAACAAAATTTTAACGATATAAGAATAATATTACTACTTCAATAAATTCATCAGAATATAAATATTTTTTATTGTAATTTATGATAGAGTAAATAATGAACAAATAACGATTGAAAGTGACGCTGATCTTAAAATAGTGAACAGGTGATTTGGATACGTGAAACGTGGAATAATTAAAGAGAGAAGGATGCATAACGTTAAAAAGAGCTGATGGTACCTACTAGAAGAAAATCTCAACAATCGACGAGAATATTGATGTGAATAAGAAAACAGTGTGGCACAAAATCCTCTTACAATCTTCGCAGGGAAATGGCTCGATGGTAAGTTAAGTTAGTTAGTTAATTGTCTTTCCACATCTAAGCTTGAACTAATTTTCACAATTAATTTGAAGCGTAGGAAGACGCCGCATATCTTGGCTGACCGCCGACCTCCGATAAGAGATGGTACCATTCGAAGAAGAATTTAAAATTTAATTTATTTAGTAAATTATGCTGATTCCTGCCTTTTAATAGTTTAAATATTTTTTCCACCAGACTAATTTACTTTTTCCAGTCCTTCTGATAAATTTATTGGATTACCAGTGTTGCCTTATCATGTTAAGAACCACACGGAATTAATTCTCACGAACCAGGTCTTCCGTCATGTTAAATTCTAGGCGGCATCTACTTTGAAAGGTTTTTTTAATCGATACTTATAAATTGATACGAGACCCTTTTAAAATTGCCCAAACAGTCGGAGTCTGTAACATTTGAACGTACTTATATCAGATTTAGTTGGAGTCGGGTACAATAAAGCGCTGTAATACGATCTAGATATATCGAAATAAAATAATTTATTTCCATTTTAGTCACCCGGTAGATGTTTTAAAAAAGTAAATACAGTTTTATTAGGAGAATCGACCATAAAATACATTTTTAATTGTGTTTGGTTCTCCTCACCCCAACGCTTCCGATTTAAATAAGAAAAAAAAAATTAAGAATTAAATATTGCTGCTTTTTCTGCAAAGGAAATCTAATTTTTATTATATATTTTTTCTATAGATATTGAATTAAATATGTACGTTTAAGTTCATCCACGCGCAAACAACTAAAATATAGTAGGTATGTAAGTATGCTTACTAGAACCATCCATACATAAGTATATATGAATTACATATTTTGATTATTGCATATTTGTACTTTATACCTACAAAGTAATACAATTTAGTTAGATTATTTCTTATTAATTTATACCTATTGAAACTAGATGCTAAAAGGAATGTACGCAATACGCAATTGTCACAAAACTATCGAAGAATCAAGAATGACCTAGGGTGATCTACGGCCTTCGAGAGGCGTCTGAAACATTCGAGAAACACCTAGAAAAGCCTAAAAAGAAGCCACAAGTATCTTCTTCTAAACAAAAGAGTAATCCAGAGTACGAATGTACTAGCATTTTCTGATATAAATACAGGGCCGTTCGCGGCGCGGGAGTTATTGTTGTTGCCACGTTGACAGTTGAAATCAGTCGCGAAATACGCAGGTGTGCAGTATAATGCCCAATTAGGCCAGTCGTAAGGGAATCAAAGCGATAAATAAGTGAATAATCAAGCAAAGTTCTTACTCAATTAGCGAAAGAAATAACAATTAAATACTATTTAAATAAAGTGATATACTGCGAAATAGTGTAATTTAAAGAATGGTGTTAAGTGTAATAGTGTTGAGTGATTTTGTACATTGAATAGTTAATTTATCAGTAATTAATCAACCGCTTTAAATTATTTTAATTTAAAATCGTAATAGCCAGAATGATCGCCAACCTCCGATAGGAGATGGCACTATAAGAAGAATAATAAATAGCTAATTAACTTATAGCGTTATCATTAATTCCTCTCGCAGCCCCTCCCCCCCACAGTCCCCCCCCCTCCCCACCCCACAGTCCCTCTCTCCCTACTCCCCACATGACGATATTTTTTAGTCTGAATATATTTTATGTTATATCGTTTTATGTATTGTAAATAAATAAAACATAAAATTGTAGTGGGAGAATTTGGAAATAACGCAAAAAGATAAGCATGAAAATTGCGGATTTTTTTTGAAAATCTTTAAACGTAAACGAAGTACAATAGCCGGCATCTTGATATTTTACGGCGTAGTGGGGGGAAGTTTGCGCATGTACCTACCGTTCCACCAAAGAGACCCATATTTTGTCTTCTGCGCATTCCCTCACTACGCCAAAAATTTCAAGAAGTTTGCCGGCAACTGTAGTCTTCTCGCTGGAGCTGCACAGTGTCACATCAGTTGGTGGTCTGTTGATTTATAGTAAAAATATTAATCTTTTTGACGAACAGAAGATAAAACACACATGCCTACATGTGTACATATTACAAGAAAACACACCACAAAGATTTTATTACTTTCCAGGAAAAGCACTTCCAGTACAGATGAACTACCACTTAGGCAATACAGCCTATTGTTTTCAGCAGCATAACCTATTCGTAAGACCTATTGCACGCCACTGATATTTAATGTTCTTCGTATAATTATGTACGTTCACTGTTCACGATAATCGAACCTGATTCTAAACTAATAAATTACAGAAAAACATTCCAGCCACGTCACGTGAGGTTTTTGTTCAAATAACATTTTTAAGTAAAAAACTAAATGCACAAGTATTTGGTCTAGGCTACCCCGTCGATAAAAATAATAAATTAACATCGTCCATCCCTTCTGTGTTTATTGTGTAGGTACCTGTAAAAAAGTCCGATAAACCTATGCTCTCAAGTAGTTCTAGGAGGTACAAGGTGCGAGGTGCCACATATTTCACAATTCCGGTATTTTTAAAAGAATCGGTTCAACTAATCTTCAAAGATCACAGCGGACGGTCAAGTGGCTAAAGCTTATAATGTACCAAGTCAATTTTGCAAATAAATCTTGATTAATTTTTTTTATTAATTTATTTGTTATTTTTACATGAAGTGGTACAATAAATTATTTAAAATAAAGAAACATTTTTCTATAATCTTTATGAATGTCAGAGACTCGTATGTAAAGCATATGTATGAATTTATGATTCATGATGGTATGTATTAAAAATTATGAATTAAAAACGGATAAATTATTATATATTCAAATCAAAAGATTCTAAATTATGGCGGTGGTTAAAAAGAGAAAATAAATGCAAAATAATGGTACCATTTCAATTATGACATTAAAATTCATATATATATGTCGATTAAATTGTGTTAAGTAAAAAAATAAAATGAGTACTCTTCTCCTTTTTACTAATTACTTCAATATTGTGCGTTATTATATTATAACGAGTTAAAGACAGTCACTGAACCAGCCAATTTCAACACATCATCGAGTACAAAGCGCATTACAAGGAGTCAGGATAAATACATTTTTTCAATCAATTTGTATGAAAACATTTCTTGTTGTTTTTAATACAAATATTACATCGTCAATGACATTTGTATAAGGTTTCAATAAGACATAACATAACGCCTACTGAATGTAATGAGAATATACATATGGACAGTTTTAATTTTGATTATAATTTAGGTAAGGCGTGGTGAGGTTGTAGAGTGAAAGACGTGTTGTTATTTATTACTTACTTAAGCTCCGGTAGCATGTGAAGGTACACAAGTAAAATAACAGCGTAAGACTGAGAACACGCGCGGCGGGAGGTCCTTCCGAGACGAAAGCGCAGCAAGGTAGGCAGGCGGCCTGCTAGGGAGACTCGATGATGATATGACAAAATCTATTGTATTCCAGCTCGTACATAAACCTTTTCTGTGTCACTTACGCAAAGTTGCTTACGTTACATTATATTCGTTTGCAGTATCATGTCCTTAATCTATTGACAATACAGTATTGCTTGACCCAAATATCCAAATGTTTTTTTTCCGACAATACACAATTGCAACACTAAATTGGGTCAAGTATGCATGATACCGAAATCGTGTTGAGTCAGCATTTATCATCTCCCTACACCAATGAAATGATGCTTAAATGTATGTATATCTCCTTTCTAGATGCGTGTACGTATGAAGGTTCACAAATTATTTAATACGATATTTGATATTTCTACCAATCCCTCTGAACTGATGCGGCTCCTAAATACTTTTAAACTCTTATTTTGAAAAACACATTATTGATACCAAACTCGACAAAATTAAAATAAAAAGTTTCCTTTTCAAGACTGCGACATTTATATTCTCTTTTCCGACAAATTTTAAATCAATTTTACTGTTGATTGTTGAACTTGGACCGTTGGTATCCTGAGCGAGCCATGGCGTCAGCCGCCCCGCTGACAGGAGCCCTCGACTCTAGGCGGCTCAGAACAATAGAGGCGAAGGTACCTATTTACCTACATGTCTACCTTCACCATAATAGGGGTCTGGCGACTAAGGATTATTTTATGCGACCCGGTGTACGGGACACCAGAAACCACCCAGTCGAATGTTTTTTAGGAAGAAATATTTGGGGTCTTACTTTATATGGCACCTACACACTACCCACAAGATATTTCAATTAATTTTTTTTGGAAATCGATATATGTATTTTAAAATTTTAATATTATTCATAAATACTTACGTATTCAAGTCAACGAAAGTAGCGATACAATTAATGGTAGGTTTTTATCATCTGTAAAGTTGATATTGAGGTCTCCACTTAAAATCTTTTTTCGAGTATCTCAAAACCTTTTTTTGTATAAATCATCAAATTTCGGATAAAAATTGCCTCATGGATTTTAAGCGAAAATTTGGATTTGTTAACATAAGCATGTCGGTGACGCGAACTTATAAGATTTTACAAATCCAAAAATCGCCCAACACGCCTAAATAAGTTTTCACTTCAAAAATATTAACATAATTAGGTTTTACCTAAATCATAAAGCGGGGGCATAAACGGATTTAATTTGTGCTGATAATATCGAAGCTGTAGAAGTATGATAGGGTAAATCGTCACAAGATATTTAATTAACTGAACTCTAATTTTATACCTGGAAAGAATTTTTTTTTAATAAATTTTTTTTCTTTTCCAAAAAAATAGAGATGCGAGCACGGAATACGTGTCGCATCAATATTCTTGCTACTTTCAAACTAAGCTAAACGATTGTGCTATGAAAATAGGACTAACTTGATAGTCTGGAGTGAGGTTCGAACCCACGACTTTTGGATCACGAGGCGAGTGTCCTAACCACAAAAACAATAAGCTAGGTTACTTAGTAGTTACCTATTATTTAAAAAATAAAGACTGAGCCAATATAATAAAATACATCAGTATAATTCAGAAATATTGGCTTTAATATAATAATACTACATATGAAGAAATTAGTAGGTAGTAAGTATGAAGTAAACTGATTTGTACCAACTTTTAAAATAACATTTAATAGTCATCATTTCAAAATTAACGAAGTGTACAATACTACATTATATAATAATAGTGGTGATGACATTATTGTCATGATAGGGCAAATCAATGAGGATGGACCCGAATATATGTATAAATATTGTGTTGAAAATATCGCAAATGTTAGGTACGATGTAAATAATAATATAAGCGGATCAATAGGATTAAAAAAGGATTGCTTAGGTCGTTTGGACATTTTAGACAGATGAATGAGGAGAGAATAGGATGTCGGATTTGATAGCACCAGAAAAACCGGGCATTCCTGGGTAACCAAATATTGGAAGAATATTTATGGTCTCGTTAGAAACCTCAACAATGGGAAAGGAAGCCTCAACAAAGACTTGCATGGAAGGATGTATGATTGTGGATGAGGTGAGAGTTGTATTTTCAGGGAAAAAGAGTACCCTCGCGAAGAAACTGGGTGGTTGTAAGTTATTTCCGTTTCTTTAAGTGTTTGCACCCTAAAGTGTAGGATATCCGAGTACATTTACAGTGTTTTAATGAACTTATAGTAGATTATCATTTTTAATTAATCGATAATAATTTGGAATGTGGATTAATTGAGCACTATCCAAGTCTTTTGAAATCTCTGGGACACACCATAACATTCTGAAATCATCTACAGATAACATATTCGGGAAACGTCTACAAACGTCTGTGAGCGACGGGAATAATCTAATAATCGAAAAACCAACGTGTTTTGTATAAAAACCAGAGCCAAAGCCGCGACGGTTCAAGTTTGTTTCGACATTTTTACCAGCGCGACATTAGCAACGACAGTGACCAGTCGTGAATAACCGAGCGAAATATTAACAGAATATTCTAGTAAGCAATAAAAAAAATTTCTTCATGAGTGATTGGTTGAAAAATAATACGCATTAAAGAATAATGTTTTAATTAAATTCGTGCCAGTGACTAGGAACTTGTTAAAATAATTAGTAAATCTGCAATTAATTTACAGTATTTACATTTGCCTCCGGTAGTCAGGACGGGCATCTTTTAATAAGATGAAAAGTCTACTCTGTAATGACGAATTAAACTTGAAGCTCAGACAGAGATTGATCAAATGCTATGTATGGTCAGTTCTACTTTACAGTTAGTAATGTTGAAGTTTTACGTAGAGCAAATACAAACAGACAGTTACTCAACATAGTAAAGCTCCGTAAAATTTCATATTTTGGTCATATAATGAGAGGCGAAAAATACTCCATCCTTCAGCTCGTCATGAAGGGGAAGATTGAGGGTTGCAGAGAGGTCGGAAGGAGGCGGCATTCCTGGCTTCGAAACATCCGAGAGTGGACCGGGATAAGAAGCGTGGAAGAGCTGTTCCGCAATGCCCTGGACAGGGAAACTTTCTCCCAGATGATCGCCGACGTCGGGGGGACCCGACAGGGACATGAAGAAGAAGTCAGGACTCTTGATAATATGTTAAAATAAATATGAATAATTACACAATAATATTTTAGTTTTTGAGTTTTAGGAAATTAAACGTCATTATATTAAAATTAAAATTAACAACAAGCATTTTAGTTATGTTATAAATAAGTACCGTTTACATAATAAAATACCGGAACATTAAATTAAAAAGTTTAACTAAAACAATGCGCAACAAACTTTGATATAAAAATAGTTCAAAAATATATATCAATACAAATATAGGTTCTTCTGAAAAATATGATGGCAAACACTGGTGTGACTAGACAAATGACAAACAATAAAGTCCAAATCTAAACCCATTTTTAACATCTCGAAAGGGTTCATATTTTTATTTATCTTGTTTTACGACTGCGACAGAAGAGAGAAGCATCTTTAATGTCTCTGTTCGTTTCAAAAAAATATGATAATTTAATGGCTACGTAGAAAAGTGATTAATCATTCATGTTTAAAAGATAACATTAAAATTTTTGTCTTCAAAGGGTCATAGTAAGAGTGAGAGTGGAACGAGACAAGGAAAGGGAATACTTTGCATACTTTGTAAAGGGTGTTTTATTTTAACCTGGCGGCTCTCGTAGGTCAGTGGGCATGACACTGGCTTCCCACACCGAGAGTTCCGGGTTCGATTCCCGTGAGGTCACAATTAATATTTCTGATTTACTCAAGCCTGGGTGTTTTATGATTTGTTTTGTAATTGGGCCTCTTGGCCTGTTGAAGCGTAAAATTAAATTTTAAAAAAAAATAGCATTAATAGCACAAAAAAGCATAATTAAAATTATTTCAAATAAACAGAACCTATACCCTACAAATCGATTATTCAAGAATTTCCAGGTCTACGGCTTACACACTAATTCGATTGTCTTTCTTAAATAAAATTTATCTAGCAATATTTATTTCTTCTTCATCTTCCTCTTCACCCGCTTTCCATTGCATTTTGGGTCGGCTCTCCTTACTCTTTTTTCCACGATTCCCTATTCTGAACCACCGCTTCATCCAACTGGGCATTTTCCAGGTCTTTCTTCATGCAACTCCACCATGTGGTACTGGATCGACATCTACCTCTTTATTAAGCTTAAAAATAATATTATATGTATTTAAAAAAATAAAAGCACGCCTACTTAAAATATTTTTTATTAATGGAAACACATTATTATTGTGATGTTGCAATATCAGAACGAAGTTCTGTGAATTTAAAACAATTTTTTTATTAATCAATTAGAAAAGACACACAGAAAAATCAAATTAAGGAAAAAATATTTTAACTGCTACCGGGATTCGAACCAACGGACCACCATTTTTCTGTATGTCTTTTCTAATTGATTAATAAAAATTTTGTATAAAATAATTTTTAACGGCTACGGTGCTAAGAGCGATCACAGTGTATCAACAAAATTAAAAAACAGTGTATGAACAAAATACAAATAAAATGCGTGAACAAAAAGAAAGCGAGGAGGCGCTTCGCTTTTTTCTTGTTCACGCGGAGATAGAATCAAACATAATAATTTCGTTGTCTGTCGTCTGTCCGTCCGTCCGTCTATCTATCTATTTTTATTATTAGTATATTCGTACTCTGGAATTGAAAGAACCAAATGATTTATATTATAAAAATAATTTTCGATAGTAGATGATCGTGTAAGAGAGATTAAATGATCATCACTATTGTCTCTGTCAGTCTCGGTGGGTATTTGCCTGCGCAAGAATTTCCTTTCGCTCATTCCTATTACCTGCGTATCATTTCTTTCCTGTCATGTATTTTTAAGAAATATATTTCGCTGAAGAGATTTCTTACCAAGTTTCTACCTTCTATTCTTATGTTCAGTAATAACTTTGCTGTTTTCTTTTCCTTTACACGTGACCCAACTATGGCACCCTGATAATTGCGCACAAGATAACTGCGCGCCGACAATCACACGCAGACCATAAAACTACAAAAAAACTTGATTGAAAAACCTCGAATTTTATCAATAGAATGGAAGTTATTTTTTATATATCTACACCTTCATCGTTCTAAAATGATTGATGAATATTAAAGATATGAAATAATACGTTTTTTTAGGAAATAATAGTAAACACTTCATTAAGAAATGCATGGGAATTAATGTCTTATTCACTTTTTTTATTGAGCGTTACTGTCGGCGCGCGATTATCCTGTGCGCTGTTGTAATTCATTTTATACAAAATAATGAAATATTATATACGACAAAAAATTCTAATTATGTATGCTGGATTGACAGGATCCCTCCTACTTTGCGTAAGTATACGTTAAAAATAAAAATACGACAATAATAATAATACAAGTCACCAAAGACCCTTCACATTTTCGCCGACGAGAAAAAAAACGAGACATAATAGTCAATTATCTATTTATGTACCCTCTTCTTTATTCAAACTGTAGTGGATACCCCGCGTCATTGTCAAAATCAAACACAATTTCAACAGAGTTATTTGATAAGTTGAATACCTCCTTCGGGGCTGCGGCCTTTTCATCCCCGTCCTCCGGTTGTTAAGAAGTCGTTCGGTTTTATCTCTACACCTCTTTTGTGTCGGGGGCGTTCCCCATTCACCGGGGGTAATAATTTGCGTCCCGAATAAAGGGAACAGATTGAAGAATGCCGAGTCATCTCCGCTGGACGTCAGATGATAACAATAAGGACACAGCCCCCCGCGATCGGGGTGCTCACGCGAGCCCGGGACAATGGATGACCACTCAGAGACGGTATTTATTAAAATCTAAGGCTCGTATTTCATAATACACGTGTGTTATGTTAAAGTAACAGTGTCTACTTGAATTGATTAAAACTGCGCGACAAACTGGAATCTATATATACAGGGTTATTTGCAAAACATTAATAACCTCGCAGGACTATATTCCTCCCTTGATTATGAGTCGAAAATGTTCGAGCTATTGTGACCTAATATCAATAGTTAAGGAGATATGCGTCATCAAAGTTTGCATTTTTTTTCAATATTTCTGACTTATTTTTTTGTAAAACGTTGGACTATCATTACAGTAACTTATATCGATTGCGAAAAATTCATTCGTTTCAATACACGTTAAATAAAATGATCAAAACCCTGAAAAATTCTAATTGGAATGTTTTCCAATTGGAATTCGAAGGTTTTTATTTTTTTATTTGACTTGTGTTAAAGGGAATGAATTTTTAATATTCAATATGAGTTACTATGATGATAGTCCAACGTTTTACAAAAAATATCCAGAAATATTGAAAAAAATGCAATCTTTGATGATGCATATCTCCTTAACTATTGATATTAGGTCACAATAGCTTGAACATTTTCGACTCATAATCAAGGGAGGAATATAGTCCTGCGACGTTATTAATATTTTCCAAATAACCCTGTATACTGAACGAATTCAAGAGTTATAATTATTTTAAATATAATTAAGTTAAATTATAGAAACGAAACCACATCCATCCCACAGAAACGAAACTATTTATATGAGAAAAACAGCGACCCACGTAGCCCAGTGGAAATGACACTGACTCTCATACCGAAAGTTCCGGGTTAGATTCCCAGTGAGGTCACAATTATTCTATGTGATTTACTCAAGTCTGGGTGTTTTGTGATGTGTTTCGCTTCTGTAATTGGGCTTCATGGTCTGTTGAAGCGTGAAATTAAAAAAAATATATATATGGAAGTCTTTTTATAGAATGCCCTAAGGCTTACGACCCCTATGAGCTGGCTTGAGTGGTCACTCTACACAATGCAATGTTCAACAATTCTATCGTAAGAATATCCACACATCAAATTTTTTAATGTTATAATTATTTTTGAATCTGAAAACCCATTGTTTATTTGAAGGGACTATGCTAGAAATATCTGAAGTCTATTCTCATGAATTAGTTGGTATACAAAGATTTCGCAGCTGGTAATGGTTAGCGGTGATACCTCTTTATTTTAAAGTTTGTATTCCTCTATATTTATATTTTATTTTAATCAATTACTGGTCTTTCTAGAGACAAAATCATATATCTATGTTCTTTGAACACACCTACATATAATTTTTTTAAAAAAGAATTTATCATTACCACGTAAAACAATATGTCACCATCGCATCGTCCTTTAAGTAATATTTGAATATAAATAATTTCTAAATTAAAATAAGTTATAGATGTCAGCGATCCCACCCAGGATCAACACATTTATATATAGAATTTTGCAAAGTTGTATATACACTATTTATGTTTCTCATTTACATAACATCTATGGTCGAAATTTGTCATTCCAATGAATCAGAATATATGTAGATGTTGCCGTTGGTAACTGAGAAATATACTAAAAAATATATATATTACAAATAATTTGCTTTAAAATACATATTTTAGTAGAACATTACAAGCATTAAATATTTTTTGATTCTTTATTAAAATTACTACATATCGCAATATTGATTTAAAAATAAATTTTATGCTTTATTTTTTGAATATACTAAAATATTATATGACAAATAATTTGCTTTAAAATACTTTTTTTAATTAAATATTGCAAGTACTGAATATTTTTTGATTGTTTATTAAAATTTCTTACATCACAATATTGATTTCAAAATAAATTGTATGTAGGTGTATATGCCAACAAGAGTCTAAGAAGTCATTGTGGATCTATCTTTTGAAAATACATACACAAAATAGTTAATAATAAAATCTTAAGTCTGGTTTACATACCTATATAATAGTATCTTAGATGAGATATTTACGATAAATACAATATTATTATAAAACATATTAAAAATTACACAACACAAATTTTCAAACGTTTTTTTGAACTTTAGAAATTTTGTATTACTTTTTATTTGCATTTCATTAATAATCTTCATAACACAACAGTTTGAGGACGAGTTTTTCTTAAATGGCGTTCTGTTTCTTTCTCTTGTATCATGTTTGTATTCGTGTTAAATATGCATCAATTTTTATACTAAATTAGCTGTAACCCGTAAAAAATGACGGAACATCGGTACGCGTTTTTGCTAAGCCCTAGTATATATTTGTGATGTAATTTTGGCGGTTCGCGAACGCAAAATACGCTGAGCGGCCGATTCGGATTTGCTGGCAGGGGGTTAAAACCCCATCTTCGTCCGTTTATTTTTTTTAGTCGTGAATTCGAAGAAATTACGGACGTTAAACGATGTTACGGACGGCCAGACTGATAGACAAAGGGACGGACGGAAAGACGGACATACAACAAAATTATTATGTTTAATTGATGAATATACTTACTATTAAGACTTAGTCGTAAAGCACGCAACTCCTAAGAAAAAAATTACACTTTTATGCAGAATAGTATTTAAAAGCAACATGTGAAATTGAGCCCAAATCAATAAAATGCATATCCATTTATCTTTTTACAAAATTGAAGATAAGCCAAGAGCAAAGCGTTAAATATGCAAAGCAAAGCACATATCATATGCAAATATGAGATGATACATGCTGTGTACGATGCATGTAACCGGTTCTCGTGTAATATTTTATATTAACAAATTTTGAAGTATGTTGGTTGCTTATCACCGCTATAACAAAATCAAATATTCAAAAATGTTGTCAAATTATACCAATGTTTTTTTATGCTCCATAAATTTCTGAATACCCTATTTACGAATAGCCACCCTCTAAAAGACCGGTACCTGATTGTCTCGTGCCAATCTCGCTTTTACATAAAACCATGAATATTAATATTGCGTAGGTATATCGTTATTTGTTGACTATCGATTAATATTATCTATCAGGTTGTCGATCGTTATTTTACTACCAGTAAAACTTGTATAATAGCACTCGCGTAATTATTTCAAAGAGTAAAACCATTTTAAAAAATCTTATATTCTACATAAAATTTTACTACCTTTCTGGGTGTCACACACAGGGAATTTTGTTTTTCATTAAAATGAAATACTAAACAAAAGGTCCATCTACATTGTTACTTTGAAAATTAAAATTTTGACACAAGAGATACGAATATTGTGTGGGTAATTATTATGATATTGAATACCAGCATTATTTTCAACTTCTGTTTTTACAAGTATCCTGTTAATAACGATCGCTTTTTTTATAATTAAAATGTCAAACTGTTTTCTTAACATTTCAAAATGTTAGTTATTGAATATTTGCGATGATTAATTAACAATGCGGAAGATGCAGTTCAGAAAAAGCGTCGCTTAAACTACGTACCAGGACGGGTTTAAATTGTTAATTTATTGGTAGGTAGTAAGAGTACACAGCAATTCTTACTTAAGTAGTAATTAACAATATTAAAAAGATTAATATTAAATAAATAAATCAAATCTCTTCTAATAAATCGGAATTCCAATATATTTCAAGCGTTAAGAATGTTCTTAGGTTTTCACGGCCACTCAGAATCATCTGGTTTGTGTCCTCTGGGGTGCCGTGTTTTTATGACCTTTCTGGCCGACGTTTCGGATGCCATTGTAGGGTCTATCAACAGGGTTGATGTATTGACGCATCAAACACGGTATAATACCCCAGAAGACACAAACCAGAAGATTTCAAGCATTCTTAAAATGTCGTTTTAAAAGTTTTTTTAAATTATTTGATTATGTAAATGGTGGTCTGCAAACATATTCTTCGGGTAATAGTCGTAAATACGGTATAAGTTATACCTGAATCATATAATGCCTTTTTTTAAATTAACAAATTAAAATACATTATATATGTCTCAGAGACGAAAATATATTTTTTATGGGAAAGTAGGTATCGAAGTCTTTAGGTGTTCATGTGTTGTGTATTGCTGGCTTAAGGCGATCGTCTAGCAGAATGAGCAAATTTCACAATTTTTTCTCATATCTTCTCTTGCGTTTTTTATCACATTTTTGAAGGGACATTTCTAATTTTAAAATTTATTCATCAGGTTACATATATTTTAAATACGAATATCTTATTAAAATGTCATAAACTAAATTAAATAATTGATTAATAAATTACCAAACCTTCGATGTTTTAAAAATGAAGAAAATTGCTCCACTTTGTGGGCCTTTTATGACTGAACGGCGTGCTGAGATGTCTTTTTTATTCAATATATTACAAATTAAACGATTATCTTAAATTCATTACAATTATAGAAAAATCTGTAAGTTTGTTTACATGAATTTATGTTTTAAAAAATACTGTTTTTTAAAAGAAAAAATTTGTGGGTTTTTTTCAACTCTTTTTACATGGTTGACAACTTTTTTACTTCAATAGTCAAAAGAATACATATTATGATTTTACAATAAAAACAAAAAAAAAACAAAATCTTTGACGATATTCCTGATTTTAGATATTTAATCAAGACGCAACGTATTTATGACACAATACGCAGTGCCTTGATTAAATAGCTAAAATCTGAAATCGAGAATATTTTTTTTGTATTAATTTTAAAATAAAAATGTCTATTCCTTTAATTTATTAAAGAAAAAAAGTTATAAACTATTTTAAAAGAATCGAAAAAAACACACAAAAAATAAAAATAATTTAAAAAACAGTGTTTTTTAAAACATAAATTGCATGTAAACGTATTAACAGATTTTGCAATAATTATAAAAAATTTAAGATAAACCTTTACTTTATAATATTATTGAATAAAAAAGACATCTCACACGCCGTTCAGTCATAAAAGGCCCATAAAGTCGAGCAATTTTCTTCATTTTTAAAACATCGAACGTTTGGTAATTTATTAATAAATTATATAATTTAGTTTGTGACATTTTAATAAGATATTCGTATTTAAAATATATGTAACCTGATGAATAAATTTTAAAATTAGAAATGTCCCTTCAAAAATGTGATAAAAAACGCAAGAGAAGATATGAGAAAAATGGTGAAATTTGCTCATTCTCCTAGACGATCGTCTTAAGTGATTACTTTATACAATGTATCGATCACCATTTCCATCCATGTCAGAATATCACATTTATTAAATTTTTGGAAGTTGTATATGTTTAAGTTTTACAACCCGTTTCATATGTATGTTGTAATTATCCTTAGAGCGACTGGCATCCAAAGCTTTTTCATTCCCCTTAATTAACCACAGATGTCACTAATGAGATACTTGTCTATTTTAATACTCTTGTTATTTCTTTATGTCTAATAATCATTTATATGTGTAATGAGAGAAAAATTTGGACAATCTCAAAATATTCTGAATAACGAATTAAAATTTGTCGGATCGTTCTGATTATTAGATCACGGACTGCTTACCTCGGAGCTGTTCATTGAAGCAATGTTAAAGACTAGAACCATTAAATTTAACTGTTTGGACGTGATCCTAGACGCGATATTGCAATTAGAACTCTTCGCCGGTAGTCATCATACTAAATGCAGAACGCGTTAACTCATAAATTAACAATTCCCAAGACCGTAAATAAACCAACGACCTACCCATCTAGCTGATGGGAGTCGAAGAAACTGTATTACAGAGGTTCAAAAAGGTTTCACAAACACGTTTATTTATTTATGAAATAAATTAAAATTTCTACCTTTTAACCACAAAATTTGTTCTCAAAATTGATACAAGTATAATAACTGCATTGTTGTGCGAAAACAACATATCTCATTGATTAGTTGTGTAAGGATTCATTCATCATCTGTTGGAATTCAAATATTCAGACATATAATGTAATCTATAAGAAATAAAGAAAATACAAATCAATAAAATCACTTCGCGCGATTCCCCGAATATATATTACATATTGTATATTGCGTCATTAATTTCGCCAGAATTTATATTATCATTAAATCTTTAAATCAAGAATAAATCTCATTGGGTATTTGTTTGCGTTGGCTTTACCGCTGTACAACTACTTTCCCTCTTTTGATTATTATTTTGGCATAAATATCCAATTTATATTACTCCTTTCACACGAAGAGGCAAACACAATGTGGTGAGACATAATATATTTAAAATAAAATAACACTTTGTTTGACACCACTTTATTTAATAAATACCAACTTGTTCCGGCTCAGAGCCGAGTCTTCATCAGGGTTGAATATATACTAATTAAAAATAGAATTACAAACAATAAAGAAAGCATCGAGGAGAGAAAGAAACAGAATGTCAACTTGGTGGGGGTTAGGTAAGATTGAGGCTAGGTGTGGAGAACTGGAAGGGGAACATATCTAGAATTGGGTTAGGCGATAAATTTAATTGTTTATTTAGTAAATAGTTTTTGTTTATTTTTAAAGATTTTTACAACTTCTAAATTGTTACCTATATCATAACTATAGATAAACTTTCTCTCCTCAATGCTTTCTCCAATGCTATTTATTCTGTTTTTAAGTAGTATATATTCAATCCAAATGAAGGCTCAGCTCTGAGCTGAAACTAGTTGGCATTTATTCAATAAAGTGGTGTTAAAAAAATTGTTCTTTTATTTTAAGTATTAAACAATATCTTTTAATATAATATGGTGACATAAATATCCAGCATAATGACGAATTTATTATTACATACCTAAATGTAATATGTACGGTTTGCACATTGATAATGTTTATTCGAAAATTATGATTTATTTTCATATTAAAACTCAAAATTATTTTTGACGTGAATGCCGTAGACTCCGTAACTAAAATTGGCGGGGATTATAATATTAATCAATTTGATTCCGTAGGCGAAATTGTGATTATTAACCTATTCGATTAGGTTGATCATATCAATAACAAAAGGTAGGCATAGCGCGTTCGGGCGACAGCGCCGTAGACACTGATGTTGCTTTAGCCAGTAGTAATAACACCGCCATAAAATTTGTTTAAACGTGCTTACTATTATTCATTTTTTTTTTTTTTTTTAATGTATGTTTGTAAAATGTAAAATTGTATGTTTAAACCAATTATTTTAGTGTGATTAAATTATCACTGGATAATTCGATATTTTTTAAATCAATGGATATTTGAATGATGCTTTTAAAACTGAAATAAAGAGGCGGGAGAAAGAGAGTGAATGGATTTAAAAGAGACGCGCCATGTGGGCGTGGCCACTGAGAAAACCAGCTCGAGAACACGCACTAGTTCATAGGAATTAGGTAGAGCGACCCTAAAACTGCTTATTATTAATTGTTGCGATTCTGTACTAATTGTTACGGGACAATAAAAACCTAAAAAAACAAGGGTTTATGGGTTCCTGATAAAGTTCCTTCCTTGATTAGAAAGGCGGAACTCTACAATGTGAAATAAGAGTAGGTGAAGAATATTTTTATTTGTGTGATTTAAAGTGAATTTAATTGCCACCCTAAATATTTGAGTAATCGCGTTTTTTAATATTTTGAAGAAAATTGAAAACACCGTCTCGTAAGGTGAACAATTCTCTTCTATGTGCATCTTTCCACTTTAAATGTACAATTTAATGATTTGACAGATCAAAAGGCAGCCATTGTTTCTGTTAAAACAGCGTCGTAAATCTGGTCATAAAGAATAATGAATAACAGCTTCTTACTCAATTTTAGTAGTGGGAAGATTTTCCATAACTTCTTTTACGGGATGCTTCTCGCTTGCAACTATTAACTTGAAAACACTGAATTATGGCAGTGGTAAAGTGCAAATGAATGGATGTTTACAGTCGATACATACGCAAAATGTTTGCATAATATGTATCTATCTACTGGAAACAAATCCCGTGTATAGTAAGATACACCTACATAGCAAAATTTAAGAATGAATATTAAGGCATGCATTTAAATTTACAATGGGAGACAGAATGCTCGTATCTGAAATATTTGTAAGAGCATATGTCCACAAAAAGTCCACGGTCATTTGGTATATCGGCAAAAGTTTGGCATTTGGTATTCTGCCCTTTTAAGCAAAATGTAGTGTTTGTAACTACCTTGGAAAACAATGGGGCTAGGATCTTATATATATTATATATATGTATGTGCTTAAGGCACATACTGTACATTTGTTTAGCCTAGCCCAACCTTACCTAAACCAACTTAAAATATGTACAATTGATTTTTACGGAATTTTGAAGGCAATATACTTTATTATGTGTAATGAAATTCATCCGAATACTTGCATTACACTAGGATACGCCAGGAAATATTATTTCCAATTTTTGTTAAATTCCTTTTTGACCAGTATTTACAATTCAGAATATTTTGAGTTTGTTCAAATCTTTCAGAACAGTGCTGGATTTATGTCACAGGGACATTATTAATCAATTAGTGTATATTATAGATATCTCACAGAGACGAAACTGTATTAATTATGGGAAAGTAGGTATAGAAGTCATTTTTGGGTGTAACAGGACTTATGACCTGTCTTTAGGTAGGCTTAAGTGATCACTTTACACAATTGTAACATTCACCATTTCCACCCATGATAGAATATACCATGCTTATTCATTTTTTGGAAGTTGTATATATGTTCAAATTGCGTGAAGCTTTCATATATGAGTTGTAAGCGCTTTTTGCATGCGGCCTGTTAATAAAGTATATTGCCTTCAAAATTCCGTAAAAATCAATTGTAGATTTTCTCATTAGCGACATCTGTGGGGATTTAGGGGAATCAAAATGGCTTTGTACAGGCCGCATGCAAAAAGCGCTTACAACTCATATATGAAAGCTTCACGCAATTTAAAATATGTTTTTATGTTTAATTCCCAAAAGGTTTTATGCAATATATTTAATAATTTTGTTACCATTCTTTAATTTATTTAAAGCTTATTCATAAAATAACACATTCAGAGATTTTTTGTTGTTATTTCGTCGTTGGAGCTAATGTCATTTGGGCCTCTTTTGGATGGATATATTGTCATGCGGGCCTTTGCGTGGACATTTTATCGTGTGATTAAATGTCCGTGGTCCTTTTGTCGTGTCATGGTCCGCGACACCATATGTCACTCATACTCATGAGAGACAAATACAGGTACTTATTTGAAAACTATTTTTTTATTTTATTAAAAACATTACCATCAACAGGTCGTTTTTGATGTAGAATATTTTTTTACGAATATCTTGAAGATCAAATTATTACAAAATATGCTTTTTATAGTAAATAAATTATAAATGATGTTTAGAAAAAAAAGCAAACCAACAAATCCTTTTAAGATATTTTGTTTTTTAGTATTAGAACAAGTAATATGAGGCACAATATTGCCTCGCAAGTGTGGAGTGTGTGGATAGTTTTGTCTATGATGAACGTAAATTACATGCTCGAGCAATTGAAGTTTAATAATATCAATATATCATTTTGATCTGAACCCGAATCATGTAGAAAATATATATATATATATGTTAAATCTAAGGCTTTCACGGGTACAATATATGTTAGTTCTAACTACTTTGGGGGTAAACCGCGTCAAATTCTGGTCATCAGGACCAGTCGTCTGCCGACGTTTCGAACAGATCTCACTGTTCATCTTCAGGGCGCCTTGTCGATGAGCTGCTTCTCCAAAAAGCGTACAACCGTTTGGGTCCGGAGCTCACCGTCAAGTGAAAGTTTGAAAAATGCGTCAGGTGTTTGTGGAGGAGTGGGTTTCTCCAGCGACGCCGTTAATGTGTTTTGCTCGGCTTCTAGTAATCCGTATATTTACTTTATTATCGTCATTATACAATATTGAGAAGGTTGGATTTTCTAATTGCTTCGGTGTTTTCATCGTGATTTCTGGTTTATTATAATAATATAATATTAATATTTATTATAATTTAATAAACCAGAAATCACGATGAAAACACCGAAGCAATTAGAAAATCCAACCTTCTCAATATTGTATAATGACGATAATAAAGTAAATATACGGATTACTAGAAGCCGAGCAAAACTCATTAACGGCGTCGCTGGAGAAACCCACTCCTCCACAAACACCTGACGCAGAATTTTTCAAACTTTCACTTGACGGTGCGCTCCGAACCCAACGGTGTACGCTTTTATGGAGAAGCAACTCATCGACAGGGCCCCTGAAGATGAACGGGGTGAGATCTGTTCGAAACGTCGGCAGACGAACTGGTCCTACTACCAGAATTTGAACGCGGGTTCCCCCCAAAGTAGTTATAACTAAACATATATATACTATATATATATAGATATATATATATATATATATAAATGATGCCATTTCTGTATGGTATCTCGTTAAAGTGATTGATCATTATGGGTAAATGAGAGAAATAGCCTAGATTGGTATGGAACCTAGTGTGAAAATGACTTTGAGATCTCTTTCATCAGAAAATTATCATGTGATGAAAACATTTCTGATACTTTTTATTTTTATCTTTAATATTATAAGGGGCCAGCAGACACAATTATTGTAGAGAAACGCATCACAAAAATATACAGGTTTCAGAAAATCACATTTAAATGTTATGATCTCGCTGGAAATCGAATCCGGTAGCCTCGGAATAAGTAGCAAATATCGTTTATATAAAATAATATTAAATAAAAATTTAAATGATATTTAATATTTATAATGAATGATCAGTGGCGAAATATGATTAAATTGCATGTAAAAAAAAGTTTCAAAATTAAATTGCGATCTCTGAATAATTTACTTTATTTGTTCTTGCTCAAAAAAAGAAATATAGGAATCTACTAATTAGTTACATTTTTATAAAACGGTTACATTTGAACTAAAACACTTTTAAAAATATCTATACCTATAAAACTCAATGTCTGTCTGTCTGTCTGTGTGTCTGTCTGTCTGTTCTCTATACAAATCCATACCGTTTGTCCGATTCGATTCAAATTTTGCATCCTTATGCTTTGGGGCCCGACGGGTAACATAGGCATATGATGACTATTCTCCTATTCCCCCTAGACTAGACCCCCCTATTCTCATACCCCTTTCCCTCCCCATGACATATTTTCGATGTAAATCTGTGCCGTTTGACCGATCGGACTCAAAATATGGAAACTTATTATTTAGGACTCGGCGAGTAACATAGACAATATTTGTCCCCTATTCTCATACTCCTTCCCCTACCCTAACATATTTTTGATGCAAATCTATACCGTTTGACCGATCAGACTCAAAATTTGGAAACTAATTCTTTAGGAATCGGCGGGTAACATAGGTGCCATTTCCCCCCTATTCTCATACCCCTTCCCCTCCCCCTGACATATTTTCGATGCAAATCTGTACGGTTTGACCGATCGGACTCAAAATTTGGAAACTTATTCTTTGGGACTCGGCGGTAACATAGGTGATATTTCCCCCCTATTCTTTTAACCCTTCCCCTCCGCTGACATATTTTCTATGAAAATCTGTACCGTTTGCCCGATCGGACTTAAAATTTGGAAACTTATTATTAAGGACTCGGCGGGTAATATACGCGACATTTACTCCCTATTCTTTTAACCCTCCCCCCCCGCTGATATATTATTTTCGATGCAAATCTATACCGCTCGACCGATCGGACTCCAAATTTGGAAACTTATTCTCTAGAACTCGGCAGTTAACATAGGCTATATTTCCCCCTCCCCTTTTACCTTTTCAATTCCTTCTGATATATTTTCGATGCAAATCTATACCGTTCGAATCAACCTTTGTTTCACCCCACAAATTTATTTTCAACTTTATCTTTAACCCGTGCAACGCCGGGTACGAACAGCTAGTTTATTATAATCATCGTGGAAACTTCGCACCCTGTATGTACTTATAGTATGTACTTATAGGTATTTTTAGTGTTTCAAATTTTTCAGTTAAACAATTTTATTCTAAAAAATGTCAATTTTGTCTACTTTCAATATTTATTTATAAAAATTAGAACGTTTTCGATGCCGACGCATCATCTTTAGTTAAATTACTAATACTTAATACTAAAGGATGGTGTGAGGAGTGGGGTGGAGATCAGAGTCGGGTGGGTATGTGGGCGTTGTCATTAGGCACAGAAGAGGGGACGTAATAGAAGGTGTCGCGAAAAACGAACGAATACTTTCTAATCGAATAAATAATGGAAGTAAACAATGTAATATTTTTTGATACATTTTTTAAAATGGTCATACACAAAGTTACACAAGAAAATCGAAAAATAATTATATACTGTAATGTATTATTTCCCGTATGGCCAAAACATGTTCTTAAATTACACTTAAATGTCAAACGAAGACTATCATTGATAAAAAATTTGGATATAAAAAACAATCGTACATCTTATTCGGATTAAACGAAATTTCGAATTATCGAGGCTCGAACAAAGAACGCTCTATTAATTAGAATCACTTAGGCAAATTTTTGATATAATTTTACACATAAAAATAAATTAAATATTACACACCATAAAATAAAATGTTATTCAATATTTGATTACGTGATCAATAAGATGTTCTTAGAATTTAATGGAATGTACAAATTATCTTGGTGACCTTAAGTAACTGACTGTATTTCATTAAAAGTTGTGGCATCTGTAATTAATTAAAAATATTATTTATAGTAAGCTATTACACAAGGTCATCCAAATTATTGGAAAAATATTACTATGATCGCTTTTAAGGGTTATAATACCGTTAACTTAAAACTTCTTCTGACGTATGTAAAGCCAAAAATTACTGCGTTTGTTATCGGAGGTGAAGGTTGTCGATGAAAGTTGCACAAAGTACATATTTATCGATATAATTATCGAAGTCATTCATAAAAATAATATCATTATAATCCAGTATACATTTTCTCTCATCTAATCTCATTTTAAACAAAAAAATCCTCATTGTCTTGCATTCATTGTTATTTTGGAATTTTATTTGACTAAATATAGTCAAATAAAATTCCCAAATTTTCCCCTATTTACCGCTATGGGATTTGAGAAAAAGACTTTGGCAAATGGCAAACTTGATTTGGAAATAGTTAACATAGCTTTATATATCAGTACTCGCCAAAATGTTCGTTACCGAAAATTATCACGCGTGCCATGCCGCTCGCTGATCGAAGTTTAAACTTGAAGATATAGCCTGGTGCACTACGCCGACACACCTGATACTCTGGACCGTGCCCTGGGATCAGTTGCGTGGAATTCCAGGAAAAAATTAAAAAAATTGTATTGAATATAAACCAATATAAATATAACTAACTAACTTACTTACCATCACGCCGTTTCCCCGTGGGGGTAGGCAGAGAGGATAGAGCGCCATACTCTTCTGTCCTGACATACAACTTTCGCCTAGTCTACATTCGTACATCTTCGCATGCAAGCTCGACGGTTGTTCAGGCTTCTAACAGGACCATCTTCCAGTATCTGGTTAATCCGGTCACGCCACGTCTTCCGTGGTCGCTCTCTCTTTCTGGCGCCGTCAACACTTGCATCATATATCTTTCTTACCATTCTTTCCTCATTCATTCGCTCAACATGCCCGAACCACCTGAGCGACCCTATTTTTATTCTATGTATTATGCTACGATCAGCTTTACATTCATTCCTAATATCTTCATTCTTTACTATATCATACATGGATTTACCACTCATACGTCTAAGGAATCTCATCTCCACTGCATTCAATTTACTTTCGTTCCTCTTCTGTCAGCTCCAGGCTTCACTTCCATACATTAATGTCGGTACCAGGAACTCCATTATGTACCGCTAGCAATATAAATATAATTATTCTTATAAATAAAAAAATATATGTATGCACGTATACATAACACATACTGCGTAGAACATGAATTAATTTTTTTACTAAAAATATTCCTATAAAAAGTTGTAATACATGTACGAGTATGCTCAAAGTTTTGCGGAAAAATATCCCCACTGTCTTCTACCCCTATGTCTACTAACCGTTCCGAAAACTTTTGTCCGTTTCAATGATTTGTATGGCATTCCCTTTTAAGAAATTAAAAGTCTTGCCTGAGATGCGCAGCCCCAAGGACTTAGCCTGAGTTTCATACCTCCTTGTGCATTAAAAGGGTTGGCTAATTTTAGGCATAAAAAGTGAGAAGGGCGATGCTTACACGTACAGAATGTTTTGACGGTTTAAAATCGCTTCAAGGTGGGGGTGAACGTTCAAAAATTTATATTTAAATTATTTTTACAGACACAGAAATATTGGTTATCTTGCATAGTAACACAGTAAATTGGTTGGTTCTCATGCATTACATGTTTTCGGCAAACCGATTTACCGATAAATATGGCTAAATTCCATTACCGAATTGTTGGAAAGTAAATTACTAAGTATTTGTAATTTCTTTAACACTTTTTATTGTATTATTATAATATAATAATATTTTTAAAGTAAAATATTATATGACGATATTTTCAGAAAATAGAGAGCTCTTTGTGTGGTTTGTTTACCCAGATTTGGGCGGAAATTTCCCCGGCATAATAGATTAGCGCAGGTGCGTTGGCGATTCGAGACTAATCATCACAAAAATCCCTAGTCAAGTTAATGGTACTCTATTGATAATTATTCATCCCTTAGTGTCCTTCAAAATGTCAATTGCAGGATGTATTGTACGGTAATGCCATTCTGTGGTAAATTTGAAATACATTTTTTTTTAAATAACATATTTGTGATCGTTCGCCCTTCGAGTTTCGTAAGGAGCATGAATTGAAGCGCTCTATATGCTTTAGGATGCCTTGACTTGTAAATCATGAGTTTTATTGAGATGAAACAAGTCTTTAATTATATATAAGAAGCCTTTTTAAGAGTGCAAAACAATGAATTGCAAAGATAGGATGATTGACAAGATTTGTAAGATTTTAGTGAAGAGCTTCGGCAAAAATTTCAAGTTTTTGGCCAATAGATACAAGAAGAAATCAAGAAAAGTGCTGTCTGCAGATATGTCTTGTTAAGAAGAATCCAACCATAAAATGTGGGTGGTAGTGTAACCTAGTAATTAATAATATGTTTCTTCTGATAAAAATGAAAAGAGCTGGTGCTCTTCAACAAATATTTAGGAATGCTCTGTATTTTCCTCTTCCTCCTCAGGGAAAAGCTTGATTTTCAATTTATAATGTGAGTGAATATCTAAAAGGTAAAGGATAGTATACACAACGTAGCAATACGTCCGGTTGCGGTTCTAAAGCGGCAGTGAAATGCCTCTTGCTTTATACTCAATTCTAACACAAACAAACAAAAGTTTGTGGTTTCTGTTTTGAAATGGTAGAGATATAATATTCTCAACAATATATGTCTATATATTCAACAATATATATCTATATAACAATATATCTATACAACTAAATTTGCTAGGATAAATATCGTAACAAATTTAGAATCCTACATTTCTTAAGCACATATCTGCTTAAGAAAAATTAATGTGCACTTATTAGGTTATGCCTCTATTCCCCTTGCAGTTGCCGCATTACGTCGATTTAATTTTAATTAATTCGAAATTTAAAATAGTTTTAATTAATTCAACATAATGTGGCATCTGGGTCAACTTAATTAAAATTACGGGGTAAGAAAACATTAATGTCTTAAATATGTGATGTCAACATTTTTAATTTTAAATAAAAAAATTGTATTGTAAAAAAGTGTTATAAATCATATCCTATCATCGTTACATTGTAAAAAAAATGTAATAAATAATTTGTACTGTAAAATTTCAGAACGGCTTTATATTTTATTTTATAAAAATCTTAAAATTCACATATTTTTCAGCGTCCTTAAGTAGATTCTCCGCTTAAGGGGGCTTGGATACATCTTGCGAATGCTAGGAGAGTGATCACCAAGGTGGGTCGCTAAGACTAAGATGGGACAAATATTGAAAACAGATTGCATTCAAAAATGCAACTGCCGTATCATAAGTCATTCTACACTCATCAAAAATTGAACCAGCCTTTAATTTTGACATACACACACGGCACAAAACAAGAAGACGAAATCAAAAACATGTTATCAACTCGCACGATGAAATTTGGAATTAATTCTCTACAATACATCGCATTACCTAGTGAACAAAAGTCTCCAGTAACGAACAAAAAAATACAGACAAAACCTCTTAAAAAATACTTTCACAAATGCTATATAAAACAGTAATGCTTTCCTTCATTAAAATATTTTTATACATTATCAGTTTTTGTATAAAACTTTTGTTTTTCTGTAAGCTATTTTCTGATTAAACCTTGTTCATTATAATTTTAAGTCTTTTTATCATTGTGTATAATTTTGTTCTCCCCGGTATGAATTTCTACCTCCTTAGGAATAATATATTGTAGAAAATATTTTGTAATAATGCATTATAAATAATGAAATGAAGATTGAGCCTTGATTCGTCAATTAGCACCGAAGCTTCATCTCTAATTATCCTAGGGTAAGGGGACGAAGGTTATGAAATATTTTTAACTAACTTACTTACCATCACGCCGTTTCCCCGTGTGGGTAGGCAGAGAGGATAGAGCGCCATACAATTCTGTCCTGACATACAACTTTCGCTTCGTCTACATTCATACATCTTCGCATGCAAGCTCGACGGTTGTTCAGGCTTCTAACAGGACCATCTTCCAGTATCTGGTTGATCTGGTCATGCCACGTCTTCCGTGGTCGCTCTCTCTTTCTGGCGCCGTCAACACTTGCATCGTATATATTTCTTACCATTCTTTCCTCATTCATTTGCTCAACATGCCCAAACCACCTGTGCGACCCTATTTTTATTATATGTATTATGCTACGATCAGCTTTACATTCATTCCTAATATCTTCATTCTTTACTCTATCATACATGGATTTACCACACATACGTCTAGTATGGGATCCCATCTCCACTGCATTCAATCTACTTTCGTTCCTCCTCTGCCAGCTCCAGGCTTCACTTCCATACATTAGTGTCGGTACCAGAACTCCATTATTTTTAATAATAGCCTAATATACTGTAAAAAGCATTTCTCTATCCTATTACACAGTGAGCAAAAAATGATTAAAATGAAGACGTTAAAATGTTTTTTGTATCGTACAAAAGTTTGAAGAGCCCGTTCAATAAATCAATACCCTGGCAACATTTTTTGTGGCAGTGGAAAGCGGTCAATTTTTGACAGTTCCATCACTGCACGATCCGGGATCTCCGCGTAGTTTAAATTCGGTAAAAGGCTTTCACTGTTGCAGGAGGCTGTACGGCGGATAATGAAACCTTAATTCCCGCGTAAATTAGACGGCGGCATCCCAGATTACAGGGCGGCCGGCAGGAATCGAACCGCCGGCCGGGGAGGAGTATCGAGGATTGCCCTAAATCAGCCATCTCCAACTAATGGGTTGCGTTACTAGGGGGCTCAAGATAAATTAGACGCGTGCGTAACACAAAGAGCTTCCTTCTCTGAGTCATCCAGATTTATATTTTTTACGAGAAATCTTAACAGGTATAATTTTAAAATTGCAATAATATGTGAATTATATTTCCAAAAATAAATACACACTATTAATCAGTGTATCTGGTAGATTTCAAACATATGTAATGTAATTTTAATTCTGATCTAAGAATAGGTACCTTTAAAGACACCATATTTGCAACGCAATACGTTGGTAAGTAAATTCATTTTGTTTTTCTTTCCATTCTTTAACTTAGTAAATTTGAGACTGGTGCTATTTTTTTAAATATAAATATATTTGTACTCATACATTTATATACTATATTTTTATATACTATATGTAATATACTGTACTGTAATTTGCTTATTATTACTACCATTGCAACGAAAATCATATTTTACGATGATAAAATGTGCTACACAACTCTACCTGTTAAGATGCTCTGTGTTTGATCCTTGAAGCGCTCTTGTGTGAGTTTGAACAGTGAAGGAGATGATTTTCCTTGATCACAATGATCCTCTATTTAGAATCTGTAGTATTTTAACCATAATGGACTGTAGTACTGAAGAGAAGTATTGTATTTCTCTTTGTCACACTTTCAGTAAAATGATTCACATTTCGATCCCTTGCTTGGATCTGAATGGAGATAATTGGTCACACTGAATCACAAATGAGTCTCAAACTCAAGGCAGAAAATAACAGAGATGTTTCTCCCTTCAATCCTTTATTGATTTTAATACATCAAACCATTTCATAAATAACTCTAATACTTCGTAAGAGAAATATATTCTAGTATTTATGTTCTTCATTCATAAACCCCATGTGTATTTCATCTGTAAACCGAATATGTTAAAATACAAAGAATTCGGAGAAGAAATAATTTAAGGGTTAACAAAGAACATCTAATATATTGAAGCAGCACATGAGATGGGCAGCCTATAAAAGCCGATAAAGCATAATCAAATACTCAAGAATATGACGATACCTTAACACTCAAAACGCAAGGAGCTCAGATATGAACTCTTTATATGGCAGAATGTATCAAAATAATGAGGTGAGAAAGGAGCAATATCATGTTTCGTGAGTTTTAAGAGTGAATAAAATAAGCAACGTACGTTTTAGAGACTATGCCAAGTTGAGAAACATTATAATGATTATGTAGGGACAGAAATGCATCTATAACTATATAAGCAAGAGGAGCGGAGATCAGCCACTAATGTGTTAAGCTGGTGACCTAAATAACATTAGTGATCTTGCAAAGACGACAACGGCAGAGTCTGAAGAAGGTCTATCTACACTTAAGAATCGTTGTAAAATGACTGGTGATGAAGAAAGATATGTGGTTCTTATGTTTATACTTATAAGAATGTAAGTAACAAGATTAATTATATTTTGTGTGATTTATAACGATGCACCGATATTTTTAAAGAGAAAATAAATTATTTTATATCAAACGCTGCTGACAATATTGTGTGATTTATGAGTCCGTGGAAATGAATCTAAAATGAAGAATTTATGTCTGACAGAATGACGGTTAAAATTATTGCTTTTGATGTGGGTACTATTTTGATATATAATGGTCCCATAACTAATATCGACCATTTTGAGGCAAGTAGCTAGCTAAGATCGTGTTGTACCGGCGTAGTCTTCTGTATCTATGAACACAAAAAAAGAATGCCTTAAGGAAATAAAACACAAAAAGAATTTCAAAAATCTATTAATGGAATAATAACACATTTGTCCGGGATAATTACATTAGTGATTTATCTTAGAGATGAACTTCCGGCTTGAAAAGACGCGTTTCCACGGCCGTTTCAGAGCGACACTTCAACGAAAAGGCAACCCCTAAAGATTTATCCGAAACGTCGGGACAACAATGGTCCTTATCAGGACCAATAGATATGGGATAACCAAAAACAGTATTTCAAGCATATATATTTAAAAAATATTTATAGTGTTAATTTTATGGTTAGAAATAATACGACAATAAATTATAGGTATCTGATAAACGAGACAACGCTCCTTGAAATTTGAATCTTTTACATATTTAATTTATGGAATATTAATTGTGCGTCCGTCTTGACGAATATACAGTGGTATTGAAACCGGTCGCGTTAAAAATAATCAATGTGGTTTATTTATTTATTTACGAAATCTCAATAATACAATGGTTTATAGTAATATAACGTAACGAGCAGTGGTGAAACCAATCACAGAGATCCACAATACAAAACAGAACACAATGCAGCTAAGTATCTTGAACATGACATAATAAATCAAAAGCAAAAGATAAATGACAAAATATACTAAAATAAAAAAAATTCAAATCATAAAATAATAAATGTAAAATACATAAAATCAATAATACCAAGTAACCCAGAAAGATAATTAGAACATATTATATATGAATACGAGTGAGAAGAAAAAGGCTGAGGTAGCTGGGATTTCGGTTGGTGGAGAGTATGTTGTGTGGTATGTAATGCTGAGATGTTTTACAAAGTTTGTTAGTTTTTTTTTAAATAAACAATAATAATTAAATAAGTATAATAACAGAAGTCGCAATATTTTCAATTTGTAAATAAAATAGGACACGCGCTGTAACCGAAATCATTTATTTTTATTGTCCACGTCTTGAGCCATGCTGATCGCAGCATCAACGGAGGACCCTGTCAACTCCTTTGAATGGTCTATCTATTTTGAGTTTCTTAAGACATCTGTCGTTCTTTCTGGCTACTTCCAAGTTATGCGAGAATTCTTTTCCTGTATGCTGTCGAAAGTTTTTCGGAAATCATTAATTTTTATAGGATATAAAAAATGAAATGTGCGGTCCACGAAAAGCACATCACACATCCTCCTCTAGCATATTTCTAAGGCGGGTTTAGGTAATCTTCTCAACAACCGTTTATCCGGCAAGCCCTATAATCCAACTTCCCGAAAGTCAACTGCCCTTCTACCCAAGGATATTTCATATAATTCCTGGAAATTATTTTGAATATTACTTTAATTCTTAAATACAATTTAGATTTTTAAACAATAGTTATAATTAAACACATCAGAATATCAAAAACATTTACTAGGTATGTATAAAATAAATTATTCTTAAGTTCTTTAGTAACCCACTAGCCAAAGATTTTCTTTAAATTTCAGTTTTAAGTTTAATTTTATCAGTTTGGTGGTTTTTACAGATAAAGAAGAGAATATAGAGAGATAGAGCGCCATACTCTTCTGTTCTGAGATACAACTTTCGCCTCATTCACATTCATACATCTTCGCATGCAAGCTCGACGGTTGTTGAGATTTCTAACGGGACCATCTTCCAGTATCTGGTTAATCTAGTCATGCCACGTCTTCCGCGGTCGCCCTCTGTTTCTGGCGCTGTCAACACTTGCATTATATATCTTTCTTACCATTCTTTCCTCATTCATTCGCTCAACATGCCCGAACCACCTGAGCGACCCTGTTTTAATTCTATGAATTATGCTACGATCAGCTTTACATTCATTCTTAATAGCTGCATTCTTTACTCTATCATAAATGGATTTGACACACATACGTCTGAGGGATCTCATCTCCATTGTATTCAATCTACTTTCATTTCTCTTCTGCCAGCTCTAGGCTTCACTTCCATACATCAGTGTTGGTACCAGAACTCCATTATGTACCGCTTGTCTTGCCTCGGTAGACATATTTCTATTAGAAATTATTGCATTCAAAGCACCGTTTACCCTATTCCCCGCAGTCACTCTCCTCTCGATATCTTTCTCAACATTCCCTCTTGTATCGAACATACTTCCAAAATATACAAACTCATCTACTTGTTCCAAACATTCATTGCCTACTAGTATTTCACACGTTGTCTTACTTTTCTCGAATACCATCACTTATGACTTGTTTACATTCATAATAAGGTCACTTTCCTTGCATATATCATACATCCTGCTTAATAGACTTTGTAAGTCTTGTTCGCTATTTGCCATAAATACTGCATCATACAGTACAGTAAACAGCATACAATCAAATCACTCAATTTTCATCACTGATGTTGCCATTTTAATTCATCATCGCATCCTTCATGTTTTAAAATGAGAAAACATACATACATATATATATTAACTAACTCGTCAACTCTTTCTCAGTGATTGATAGTGATGAATTGATTTTTTATTTATTTATTGATCGATATCTCTCTCAGTCTTGCCATCCCTAGTAAACATCTTTCCAAATATACAAACTCATTAATTTGTTCTAAGCATTCATTCTTCTTCTTCTTCATGTGCCCTGTCGGGCCCCCCCCGACGTCGGTGATCATCCGGGAGAAAGTTTCCCTGTCCAGGGCAGTGCGGAACAGCTCTTCCACGCTTCTTATCCCGGTCCACTCTCGGATGTTTCGAAGCCAGGAATTCCGCCTCCTTCCGACCCCTCTGCGACCCTCAATCTTCCCCTTCATGATGAACTGAAGGATGGAGTATTTTTCGCCTCTCATTATATGACCAAAATATGAAATTTTGTTGAGTAACTGTCTGTTTGTATTTGCTCTATGTAAAACTTCAATATTACTAGTCATGTCAGTCCAAGATATCCTTAACATTTTACGATGTATCCACATTTCGAAGAATTAGAGTAGTCACCTTCAGCGTCCATGCTTCAACACCGTAAAGTAGAACTGACCATACATAGCATTTGATCAATCTCTGTCTGAGCTTCAAGTTTAAGTCCAGATTGTCAGTAATAATACTGCCCATTACTTAAACTGTTTTACTCTTTCAATGTTGATACCCTTTGATTGAAGGCACACATTTGGATGATTCTCTCGGCTAAAAACCATAAACTTGGTCTTGCTAATATTTATGTATAGACCATAGTGTTCGCCAGTGCATTCATTGTTTACCATTATGTTCGTATTTATCGAATACCATTACTTTCGACTTATTAACGTTCGTCAGAAGTTCTAGGAATACTATGCAGGCATAATTTATTCTGTATTTTTGCATTGACGAGCCGGGGCAGTTTTGTTGTATTCAATATATTTTTAATGGGGACTTTGTTAAAAACTCTTCATTGCTCAATTTTTTTGTCAGAAAAAAACTGTAATTTTATATATTTTTTCGTGTGGTTCAAGTAAATAAGGAGAGCTGGACTAACTTTTAAGTGTTAAAATTTTCATGGTACACGGTATCGTATACATGCGCACACACCAGCGGAACTGTTTAATATTGTTTTTAATAAGGCAGTAAAAATTTATTGCAAATAAAACAAAAGTGTCGCCAAACTTTCCCGTTGCAGCGTGAAGCGTGAAGCTTGGGGTACGGCGGCCGAAGCGGCAGTTAAAGTTCACTTCAACCTATAACTTTTAAATCCGGAGTCGATACTAAACGTCGCGTCGTTTCTCTTCAAAGACGCTTGAACAATAATTTTTGCATTTTCTAAAACTTGGTACGATTTTGTATCCATCCAGATAGTGATAGAATAGCTACAAAATTATAGATTCATCGTAATTATCAGTCGTTTTCTATCTACATATAGAGAGGTCTACCCAAACGACTCATTGGACATTTGAATTTTTTTTTAAAAGTGATCTTTCAGTACCTAAAAGAAATCATCAATCAATTCATACTTCCAATACAGTATGACTGTGAAATATGGACTTTCAATAAAGAAAGGTAATAAGACATGGAAATATACTGTCACGGGACGTGGCTTTAGAAGGCAAATGAAAATACTGGAAATTAATTTAGTTTAATTTATTACCAAAGAAAGTCGTTGAACACGAGTCAAATTGTATTACTTTTCGTAATTTTACAGTCGCTAAATGTCTGAATTACGAATAAACGAACTAAATTGCTCGAGCCCGCGTCGCGTGACTCCTTTTATAGCTAAACTCCCTCGAAATTTTTTCTAGAGGTAACGAGAAGCCCGTAATGTTCCAGATTCTTCTGACGTGTATTCTACTATGAGACGGAACGTCTTAGAATTATCTAGAGCGATAACGCGGTCACGGATGAGCGACCCTGGATTGCGTGCATAACAGCCTGCGGTCACGGTTGACTGACCGCCGTTGCGTGACATCGTAGTTATCAGCATTTAGTAGGTACGTAGTCTCTCTACAATACTTATGGAAACTTTTGTTTTTGGGAGGAAATAGTTACTAAGTTATTAGTTATTCATAAATAGATGTAGTTATCTGAAATTAATGTTATGTGTAGTTAAAAGTGTTAAATTTACTAGGTATAGTTTTTCTGTGTATATTTATAGTTGTTAATATATAGTGTTTAATATCCTCTTACTCCAGCATGCGTATGCTGCTTGATGACTTGTCTGCTGCCTGGTGATGTGTCTAAAATACTCATAGGTAAAATTTAAAATATTTACCATGTTATCAAGTTATCCATAAAACAATTTAAGAAATATATTTGAAAGTTGTTACTTTCAATACCATTAGCAATAAAATATTAATCAATGCTATTATGAACAATGTATATCAAGACTCGAGATCATAACGAAATTCTGGTGCCAACTCTAATGTGGCTTCACAGCCATGAAGTGGAGGTAGACTGAATGCGGTGGAAACGCAGTTTTTGGAAATAATTTTTCAAAAATGGTGAAGGATGATCAAATAGGATAACTCAAAAAAGTGCGTACGCAGTATTTTTTAGTTCGACGCCTTTGAGCCGTCCACATTCTCCTTAAATTCCCATTCACTAAACATAGTTTTCTAGCAAGTCGGTTGGTTCTACAATCTTTCCGGCAGCTGTAGAGAATGACCTCACAGTTTGTAACTGAGTTTGCAAGCTGACCTCATTAAAGTAGACCGGGATACACAGCTTTTGAAGATACTGAGGTGCCTTGAAGTTATGTATCTAAATCCGCAAAACCACTTGATAGATGTTGCAGCAAAATTACTGTAGGTATGCTAAGCTACTGTTTTGGTGTTCGTTTTTACGTACTTGACAAAGTAACGCGAACACGTGTTAACGGTGACCCTTAACAATTTGAATTTACTCTAATGTGTCCAAAGAAGATACTTTTATCAATCATTCAGATGATTAGATTCTAATTAGTAGATTTCTGCCAAACTTGCGAGTCTAAAATGTTCAAGCAGAAATATCGTAATGTCAATAGTTATGGAGATAAGCGATTTTTTCATCATTTTATTTGACTTGTAATAAGGATAATCAATTTTTAATATCCGATATATGTTATCGTCGAACTTTTAACAGAAGATAAGTCCTAAATATTGGAAAAAAATTCAATGTTTCAAGTATGTAGAGGTTTTGTCCATAATTTTTTATATACTCTTATTTATATAATCATTGTTGTTTGAGTATTTTCGACCAATAACTAAGATAGGAATCTACCAGTAAAGTATTGTGGACTAGCTCTGTTACACCCTGCATATCTAAAGTGATTGATATTTCTATTTTTAAGGTGTTGTATTAAGAGTAATCCCATAAGAGCATAAACAACACAACCAAAAATAAATTTGTATTAATTCAGAATATTTTAAGTACGTTAAAATTTTCAAGAACGCAATACTGGATTTTGTCCACAGAAGGAACATCATTAATCAATATGAGATGTCTCATAGAGACGAAGCTGTTTATATGGAAGTCTATTGAGGGTTTATAGGGCTAATGACCTATCGCAGGCTTAAGTGATCACTTTACACAACATAACGTTCAACAATTCCATCCACGATAGTCTACCAAATCTATCAATTTTTTTGGAAGTTGTTTATATGTCAACATTAGACACCGTGTTTCAAATGTGAGTTATATTTTACTACCGCCATCTGTTGTTGAAATTTCTCATCCCCATAAATCATATAGATGCGGCCGTTGGTGATTAATTTTTTATTCAAGTTTTTCTTCCGAATTATTAAAATTTATACTAGAAAACGCCTGAAAATTATTTCAACTTTTAACTTCTTTTTTAGACCAGTTTTTTTAGACAAGTTAAAAATTTTCAAGAACTCAACTTTACCTACTTTCGCAACTATACTAATATATAAAAAGGTAAAGTTTGTAAGTTTGTAAATTTGTTCGTTAGGATGTAGGAGGTAATCTCCGATACTACTCATCCAATTTCAAAAATTCTTTCACCAATATTTAGAATGGACTTTTGGAGCGGACATAGACCATATATTATCCGGTTAAAACAAAAGGGCTTTTCGTGGTGAGCTATTTTACAACCAAAATCGACGAAAAAATGGTCGAACGATACGTTTTTTACGAACGCTGCCTTAACGGTAAGAGATGTTTAAATACTCTCTACTGAGAAGTTGTAGTACCTACTTAAAAAAATTTATAAAAAAATTCCCGACAGTATATATCTTTATGTTAAGGTTAATACAAAAATTGATAAAATAACTTCTTCTTCAAATGTTGCAAATTTATTTTGTGGTAACATAATTATAATTGATATAAATTAACTTATTTATTGAAAAACTACTTATTTATTGAAAAAATTTAACATGTTTCGAAGCCAATGGCTTCTTCGTCAGGATAACAAAAATAATATTAAAAAATCGAAGTATAGATCAAAATATATCAAAATAATGATTGTGATTATTTTTATATAGGAAAAACGTGTAGAAATTTTGAAATTAGAGTTAAGGAACACTTAAGGTGTTTAAATATAAATAATTATTCTGAATTTTCTAACCATCTTTTGGCTACGGATCATTCTTTTGATATTAATAAGGGTTTACAAATTTTACATACAAATTATACAGAATCACAATTTGATAAATTAGAAATTTTGGAAATAAGAAAGAGTGTAAATAGTATATTGAATATTATAAATAATCAGGTCCTTTTGGCAAATAGTTATCTTTTAAATTTATTTTCATGTTAATTAGGTACTTTATATTATCATTTTCCATATATAACTTTTTAATATTTTGATCTATACATCGATTTTTAAATATTATTTTTGTTATCCTAACGAAGAAGCCATTGGCTTCGAAACATGTTGATTTTTTTCAATAAATAAGTGGTTTTAACAAAGTTAATTTATATCGATTGATAAAATAAGACTAAAAGTTACTAAAAATGCGCCTGCAACGCAGCGGGGACAGCCAGTACATGTATAAATAGCTTAGTCTCTATGAGACATCTTGATTGATAAATTTGTTTTTCCATTCTAAATGCGTTTGCGCGAACGAACGGCGACGACGGCCGGACTTGGGTCGCGGACCCTCGAGGTCTGCAGGCGACCACCTTATCGGCTGCCGCGTTCCCGGAGCGAAAGGAAATTAATTAGCGACAAATTATTTCGCCCCGCTGAAATACAGCGGCACATCGCGCAGCAGCCGCGAACGAAATATTAATCGCCAGCCGGGTCCGTAATCTTTGCCATTATTTACCGCCGGTGTTCGCTGCATAATTGCTCATTCACCGCCGCGTCAGTCGAATTAAACAGCAATTATTAAAAAAATGCAGACGTAAAGTAATCGCAGCCATTTTTCAATATAAATATTTTTTAAATATCTTGACATTATTTGACACATGCAATTGAAAAGAAGTATTGCACATTTAAATATTGTGCGAGGTATTAATTAATATTTCCGCCCCTTTAGACAGCATCACGCCAGACAGGGAAGTGGTTGAATTACAAATATGTGTGGTTGGTTATCAAATTTTTCATATAGTATATACCAGAAAATATTATTATTCGGCCGAATGTATTAAAATATTATTTTATTCGGCTAAATAGTTTTTCAAAATTTTACTAAAAATTAACAGAATTTTTTACTACTCTCGTTATTCTAGAAAGTGTATCGCATTTTCTTAATAATACATTTAAACGAAGTTCATCATAAAGTTTTTCATTTCTTTGCACAAAAAAAAAAAGATTTGTTTTTCTAGAACATACCTGAAGTTCCAACACAAACAAAATTAGAAGATTCTTTCAACCAGAAGAATGAAACAAACTGTTCGCCTGATGAAACGACACAGATTCGACAGAACGACAGTGCAAGTAGCACTGAAAAATTGATCTCCTTTCATAAAATCTTTTGAGATCCATTTGGCTTCTAAAAACCTAGAACCTCTCCACAAGTCACACCACAGTTATATGAATGAAACTAATATTTTACACGATGAACCTTACCAAGGCATGCAGATTCTAAAAAATCTTTCATTGAAACACAAGAATGCAAGAGAAAAAACTTTTTCTGTAAAGGAAGAACTATTGTTTGATTTAGAGAAAATAGAATGTGGAACTAGAAACCTCACCTTGCTAGGTAAGAAAAGCGCGAGACGTAATGAAAGTAAAAGATATTTGAATCGGGTTTTTAATGAAATTGTATAAAAAAATAGGAAAATTGATAAGATCACCCAAACACTATTTTTGTTTTTCTTAGATTTGAATGTAAATACATTCTCTAAGCTCATTCCTATATTTTAAATATTAGTTAACTATACAATCATCAATCAGATGTCATTGCTTGTTAAAAATCAGCTTGCGTTTCAAAACATACCAATATCCAAATTTATTTATAACCTAACCTAACAAATGAACGGCATTGAAAGGTAACCATATTATAAATAAGATCCATTGTGGGGTATAAATAGTATAAATAAAGGTAACCATATTATAAATAAGATCCATTGTGGGGTATAAATAGTATAAATAAAGGTAGCAATATTCATTTTAATAGTCCAATTTAAATGTTAAAGTAACACGCGAAGTATACAAATTTCATTTACGCCATGTAGTTTGAATGTTTTATTTTAAATATCCCATTCCAATAGATTTTATTTCATCTTATCCAAATTATAAAAAAAGAAAATAATTTTCTTTGATTTTCCAAAAAGAAGTTCATGGCGTTAGGTAGGTTTTGATATTCGACTACTCATTTAGGTACACAAGAAAACATTGTATCGTAGTATGGAAGCATCCATGTATTATCCATAGTATCTCGTATAAATCTTACTTCAAACAACAATATACGAAATATAAAAATGTTAATATTACGTTATACCTACTACATCTATAATTATGTTCGTCGCTACGGAAGTTTCACATTTAATGGCGATTGCATCTAATAATGACCATTAAATTATTGCTTGAGATAGAGTAAACACTCTTATTAATAATTGTATTAAATATATATAAACATATTTTGTAACCATGTAATTAAATATATAGAAATATCAAACGTAAAAACTTATATTAAAATATTAACAAACATTTCAAATAAATGAGGTTCACTCATTCGTATCTCATTTATTTCAAATGTTTGAAATGTTCGACAGTCTTCATATTGATAAAACGTAACTGAAATTTATTTTGTACTAGCCGTAAACTCGTGAAAAATTACAGGAAATAATAATAACGACTTGCTTTGCGTGACCGCAAAACATATTGCCGTGTACTGATTGCGAGTGACAACACTCTAATTTTCTAAAGTTTTAATTCCAGAAATTTACAGACTTTAAGACGGACGGATGCACAGACAATGAACGCGAACCAATATTCCGTCATTTTTTACGGGTTAAAGTTAGTTTAATAACAATACCTGCATTTTTTGTAATTTTCAGAAGTTTCAACTGGCAAGCCTATGAACGTTTATTGTCATACTTGAAAATTATGTCGCCGTAAACTAAATGTTGTTAACGATCGCCATTAGAATGGTACAACTGGAAATCTCGAATAAGTATTTAAAGATTTAACTTGTTCTTATCAAAACATTGACTGAATTTCCAATAAAAATGAACATATTGATATTGCAGACCATGATCAAACGATTCAAATATAATATATAAGAAAACGAGAAACATTTCGTAATCTAAAATAGATCCTAAATCCGGTAGATGGCGAATTCTTTTGAGTTATTTTAATGAAGGTATCCATCAGCTAGCGCTGGTTTATTCATATTGAGGAATTTTTAATTTATTCCACCGATCACTTTTAAAAGAATATACATTGCACGAATACCGTTGTGCCGTATTTCCGTATGCAATGAACATTGAAGCCTGATACTTTAACATATCTTCCATCTTAAATATTATATCTATCTCGAAGTCATCGTTTACATAATATCGGTATAGGTACTGTCAATATATTTTGTAAAAACTGATAATCTTCATTGACATATCTATCCCAGCTTAATATTATTCTTATCTATATCTCACATTCTTCCTATTCAGATGTTAGGTAGTGCTTCTCGTTCATAACTGTGCGACATTTTTTTTAATTTACTTTTTTCCGTGCGAGAGTAAAATGTAGATAACTCTTTAATGATTTTTAACTTATTTTATTAATTTAGGAGGTGATTAATTATTACAAAATTTTATCGGCACTTATTAAGGCACATATTGAAGTCATATGCTTTTGAAATTTTTTTGAAAAAAAAAACAAAATCGCCACGTATTGTCTAATTCTGTAGAATTCCTTTTTCGCGACTTAAATGAAACTTTCCCCGGTGAACGTTTGTTCGAGACAGAAAAGATCATATTCTAATTAAGAAAAAAAATATCTGAAATAAAGCCGATCCGAAAAAAAGTTTTTTTTTTAAATTTTATATATATATCGATATTTTTACAAATGACGTTTCATATTAAAAAAGCTTTAAAGAAAACCCAACTTTTTGAATATTAAAAGAAATATGTTACTGGGAAATCATAATAAAACCCAGCTTTATTATATTTTAACAGCACACCACCGAACGCCAAATTCATTGGGCAATTCCGAAATAAGCATGTCGATTTGGCACAGCCTCCGGTGGACCGCCACCAATAGTTGGCCACTTGAACTTCGTTGGAACTATCAATTACCGAAAACAATTAAGACAAAGAGCCGTAATTTCCTGTACCTTCAATAAGCGTCGCATTCACCAGAACCAGAGCTCACAGGACACCGAGCTTAGGCACGTTTGCGCATCGAGGTATAACTGCACTTGGCTCGATTCCATTGGTCAACAAACTTTATTATTGTTTTATTGTTATTATTATTATTATTGTCGTTTTTATTATTATTTTTTATTATTATTTATATTATTATTTATATTTATTATTACTAGCAGGAAAGCAATCGGCTTCGCCGATTGCTTACTGCTAGGCCCTGCGGGCGGCTATTGGGTTTGCTGTGCAGCAAACACAATTGTTTACCTATGCCTAAGTCAGCCGCTTCGCGGCCAATTGTATCTGGTAAATTTCCACTTTTAATTACGGGTAGTTTAGATATAATTAAGACAAAGTATTTATTCAAAATTTCTAACCGATTAATAAGTCAGAGCGGAATAAACCATAGTTCGATAGGTAGGTACCTACTCCCTTCTCTTCTCGCAGTGTTGATTACTTTTATACAACACTAATTAAAAAATAATCTTTGTTTAAAAAATCGATCCTGCCAGGATTCGAACCCGGCATCTTCCGATCCGTAGTCAGACGTGTTATCCGCCGCGCCACACAACCCAACGGGCACCATGCCAAAATTATTGTATACAAATAAAATCATCATCCAAATGCAGAAACGTACGACATTGGTTAGGGTTATTAATATATAGATTCTATATAACATTTATAAAAGCGCTGTTATACAATTAGTAAATTGTTTGTCGCTAATTATTTTTAACCCGGAATTTATCCAATCCGGGAACTTGCGACAAACCGAAATAAGATTTTTTTAAATGAGATAATTCTTCGATAGACAATATTTCTAATTGATTCATCTTGTTTTCAAATAAAGATGCGAGTAAGAAAAACGTGTCAATATTCTAACCATTGTCAAGAGATTCTAAACATTTAGGAGAATGGCACATAATTGAAGGATCCCGACCGGACTGGAATATTCTGGAAGAATCCACGTGCACCGAAATATGAAGTGCCTAGAGCGGTTATAATTTACGCACAAGATGCGCGGCAACAATTGTTGTCTTGACAAGCGAGACAAGACCACAGAAATCACAAAATCAGAGACGAAAAGCGAAGCGACGATGCAGTGCGACCAGCGACAATAAATTAAGAGGGAACCTACCGAGCGTAGAATAATGAATAAAGTGTTCAATGGACGTGCGAATATTCTGTAAACACGAGCATAAAGTATTCCACTGACGATTATTGCGAAAATTCTTGAATTAAAGAATATTTATCAAATTAAATTTGAGAATTAACATTAATTAATTTCAAGTGTTTGATTTTTTCCCACCGCTACAAAACTGTGCCACTATTTTTAAAATAAGCTAAACTAGAACTTACTCCCTGGTCTCTTAGAACGATGGTCAAATAAAGGATCACTAGGCAAGAGACTTAACCATTAAACCAACATCAGTGGATACTGGAATGTTTATATAACGTTTTAAAATTATAAATCTCAATTCTACTTCACAATAAAATATTTCTTTTACTGTGAATTTGCGAAATTGAATATTTCAATATTAATACATCTACTATTTGCACTACCTTTTCACCAATTTGTAAAGATCTAAGTGTAACTAAACCAAATAAAACTTTGTTTTAACCACGGTTATATTATATTCAATATGTCTCGGAAACGATGCTTCCTTCTACAGGACAATGAATATATTGAAATTAATGATCAAATATAAATAGATTTGGTTTTGGTGGGAGGGGGTTGGAGGGGGCGTGGTTACAATTACGCAGGTAAAAAGTAATTATAATAGGAAAAGATTTTTGGAAAGGGCTGTTTACAAAGTTTATTTGATTATTTATAATATTTAACTTTCTATTAATATATTCCCTAATTTCTGATATTTCTAGGTTATCCAAATGAAAACCCCTAGTTTTGCTATGTAAAATTTTGAAATCGGTACACTTTCCATATTTGTTTACAAGGCTTTACTAGTTTTACAGTGTTTCCAAAGCTTTACCAGTTTAAAATTTTTACATAGCAATACTTTTCAAGGGTTTTCATTTGGATAATCTAGAAATATTATAAATTAGAAAAAGTATTAATAGAAAATTAAATAATACCTAATAATAATTCATTTACAGTTTTCATTTTATTTATAAAAAAAATTACATTTATTTAAATCATGCTGTATTGAGCCAAGAAATCAATATTTGGTACATAACTTAACGTTTTTATCTATTTCTGGATCCTTAGCCTATTCAGAAGTGTATGAAAAATTTTTTTTTCATAAACACTTATTACGTTGTATTTTGAATAATTTTACGGGAAAAATCTAAACCAACGCAGCACATTCAGGATTGTAATATGAAATGGATTTACATCGCAATAATATTATCTAATGCTTATAATACACCACATTATACCTTCAGCACATCTGAATGCCACTTTGTATTTATGAATAAAATAATCATAAAATCGATTAATAGGTCCAGCGCTAAACAGGGCACTGAAGTAAGATCTTTTCCCACGCTGATTAAATCATTATCATGAACTAGTCGGCTATCGGCGATTGAGGTTGCTAGGCCATGCAGGCGGCTGTTGTTAACGACGCTGGGTGAAAATGTGGCCGCTTCGTGGCCACGCCCGTTGTTCTTGGAAGTGTTAATGTACCTACCCATTACATTATATTCATATATAATCAAGAGCTAATTTTATATTCGTATAGAAAAGATTACACTTCTTTTTCGGTAATTACAATAATATATCCATCATTTTAAACCATAGACGGTACCTGTGGTCCACATGTTATGAATTCAATATCCTATTTCTCGTGTGCTTTCCACAAGAACCAAAGCTCTCGCTACCGAGAACAGTGGAAACACAACAACATTAATAACTTATCAAATCAAAAGCATCGTTTACAGCTCTCAGCGAAACTTAATGCTTTCTCCAACAAATGCATGTTATTCTGCACAAGATAATATATTTCGCCGTTATTGTGGTGGCCAACATAGGTACACCTGAAAGTGTAATTTAATATGAATAAAGTGTAATTCTCTTTCAATAGCGCAAATAAATATGCAAGAAAGAGATCACAATTTAAAATATTCTCCAGAAGAATTGAGCAAATTTAGAAGTTATTGTAAATTTGATGATTTTATTAATGTTGGAATAAAGTGTAATTCTCTTTCAATAGCGGAAATAAATATGCAAGAAAGAGATCACAATTTAAAATATTCTCCAGAAGAATTGAGCAAATTTAGAAGTTATTGTAAATTTGATGATTTTATTAATGTTGGTGAATCTAGGTATCATTTTGATTTTTTCAGTTTTAATAATTTTTTAAAAAAAATCGCGAAATTGCAATTTTAGATCACATTTCTATGACGTTTAAAAATAATAAGATGAATCGATTAGAAACATACCCAGAAATAATAAATCTATCGAAAAAATATTCGGTTGCCACCGGGATGCGAACACGAATCTTGTTCTGGACCTACGACACGATATCATTTTTTGTAGCATATATTTCCATAATTAATAAAAATATACTTTGGTTTCAACACATACATACTGAAAATATCAACATGTTTCAGGGTCAATAGTCTGTTCGTCATTAAAAATCGAAGTATAGACAGTAAAATATAAAAAATAATATATGGGAAATTAAAAAATAATTGAGTACCTACTAACATGAAAATAGTAAATTGAATATAATAAATAACTAGGTATTTTTTTAACAAAAGTTATCTTTTAAATTTGTTTTCATGTTGGTACTTAATTATTTATTTATTTCTCTATATTATTGTTTATATTTTTACTGCCAATACTTCAATTTTGGATTTTTAATTTGTTAATATACATTGCTTCCTAACGAAAAGACTATTGAAACATGTTAATATTTTAAATACATAAGTGGCGAAAGCAAGGATATATTTATTAATTATATTAATAATATCATCACAAAATCAGTGGACTAAGTTCACATGTTTCGTATCTGTTCTCTCTGTGTAATTTAACGTGTAAGTTGTGACAATTATTAATTAGATTAAAAGTCATGAATACATAAAATATATTCGGTAGAATTTCAATGTAAAATAATATTGTGCATTTAAACAGAACCATCGGAAAGAATGTCGTATTTCGATAAATCCGTGCTATCAGGACGATTTCCTTTCACTGGTCAGCAGTAAATGCCGGTGGCAGGTAATAATAACCCAATTTACGTAGGTAAACGGTAAAGATTCATATAAATTATCATAAATATGTATTACAATAACAATAAGAGAAGCAAAAATATACGTAATTCCAAATGCGTTTTCGTTAATATTTGTGCTAATATACCAGTGATAAAATAAACAATGATCTAAATGATGGTGTTAATGATGATTGATAATTGCAGCTGTAAGTACGCAAATCATAATATACCTCCGTATTTCTTTATGTCTATTTACTAGCGATGAGATTATGATTGGTATTTGATTGTAATGGTTCTTATCCATGGGATGAGACACGGTGAGATGAATCTCAAATCTACACATATGAAAAAAAACTTGTTTTTTAGTTCTATTTATTTAATTTGTATGAGAAGAAGAATCAATTTCAATTAAGATATTTATTTCATTTTAACTGCTGCAAGAGATTCAAATTTACCTAGCTGACGAAAAGAGAATCAAATGTCATTCGAATGATATCTGATGATAACGTGAGAGTGAAGTCAGGCGTGAGATGGAGAATTTCTAAGGCATGGTGTGCACTAAGCTAAGCCTTAGAGTTGTCTCCAAATAATTTCATGAGAACAAAATCCGAAAAAAAGATTCTCAAGAGTTCAAAATCTCATCTCATCTCACGATGAACTAATCGTGAATTATAGAGGAAAGAGGTTAAATTTCTCGATAACCGATATTCCAAAAAAAAAAAAATTGGTTCAAATTTCTACAATATTTTAATTATTTTATTATTATTTATTTATAATAATATAAGTAACTACCATGATATTTCAACGTTTGACAGAATATAGGTCAGAAATAATGAAAAAAAATGTATTCTTTAATATCGCTTATCTCCTTAACATTGATATTTAAGTGTAAAGAATATATTTTATTCAAAATTGAATGAAGAATAGATACTACCCAAAGTTTTGTATATACATATTGAAATTCGTCCTAAACATGGTCATGAACATAGTTAGGTTATGTCATCCTTTGATATCTAATTTCATAATAATAATATTTTTTTAAATTATTTAGATTAATGACACGAAAGAAAAATCTTCTCTCTTTGAATAAATATAAACATAATTAAATACAAAATAGGCGTTCCCGAATAATGCGACACCCAGAATCCGAAACGATTTAATTACAGTTACGGTTCCGTTAATCCAAGGTCTTCGGGAGTGACTTGCTAAACGAGATAACCTTCTCGTAATATTATGCCTGCGAGTTTTAAAGCCTTTAAGAGTAATCCAATTAGGATCCTGCAGCGAGATGATTAAGGGTTTCTACTTCCTCGGGATTATTCACACTTCACCGTGCAATTTGGAAGACATTGTTCCGAAGCCCGAGACCGCGGTTAAATCGGGTTTGCTTCAGCCAAACGACCGCAATCGAATCAGGAATACTTTAACCAAATACACATTTTACATTTAAAACTTCTATTCAAATTTTTAAGTTTACCGCGTTGTAACTATTTTAAGACTGGCATTTCTGGCGACGATTGCTTTAATGTTTTTTTTCATAAACTCATTTCGTTATTGATTTGCTGATAAAATGCTGAATTCGCTATTTTTGTATTATATGCCAGATAATTCGCATTTATTGAAAAAAATGCCATCATTAAATATAATAATTTCGTTGCTTGTCTATCTAATAAAAAAAATTAGGTTACATAATAATACAAATAAATAGTAGAGTGAATATTTTGTTTTGAGAAAAACATTGTAATATTAATTTGAAAAAAGAAAACTTTATCCATTAGAAATGTTGGAAAACAAGTTATTACTATCCATACGAAATTGAATTGAAACCCATTAAAGCCACACAGCGAGCATTCCAAAACTTTGAATCATTAGTTCCGAGCTGGGAAACTCTTTAAATGTATCACCAAATGTCTAAGTTTATTTCTGTAACTCTAGAACGGAAAAATAAACGAGCGACAAAAATAATGGAAGTGTTGGTTTATATTGTTATTTTAGAAATATATCTGAATTCTTTGGTATTTAAGATTCACTTGGAGAACCACATCCTTATAAATAATTTAAATATGTTTACTGATTGAAACATGTAGACTGAGCTGGTACTAAAATATTATTGTTTAATTTGTGGAAATATTATATATGGAAAATAGGTATACGTACATAATGGCAATCCAAAGAAAGATATTTCACAATTATTGAAAATGTTTTCCGGGATGATGACAAGAAAACATATGGAAAAAGCAGACTGATGATATCAGTCAGATGTTCAGTGGAAAGAAGTTGAGATGTTGAAGAAGATTGAGGAAAAGATCGAAAATTAATTTTCAAAAAAAAAAAAAACTCTTGAGAACTTTTTTCGAAGCACAATTTTGCGTATTAGGTATTAATACAAAAATCACCAAAATCACTGATGATTAAATTGTTGAGTAGCTCAGAACTATAAAAAATTAATAACATTAAATAAAATATACATTGAATTTGTGGTCTAAATAATATTTTACGAGCATAGACATTAACATCTAGACTGATGTAGCATGTATAATACAAATTATGCAAATCGAGATAATGCCTTTAACTAATTTCAATTTCAAATATTTCACTCAATAAGCTCAATTCAATCAGGTCAATTTGCATATTTCAATCTGGCGATAGCTTCTAAAAAGCGAATTTGGTTATTTTACGATTTACGCTTAGGATCCTGTTTGGATTGAAAATAATAGATACCTAAATAAATAAATTTAAATTATTGCTTTATTAAAAAATCGAATTATCATTCAATAGAAAAATTTATTCGATTTTGAAAACCTAATTTATTATTGATTTTGGTTCTCAGATAATAAATATTATGAATGTGAAATAATGAAAAGATTCCATATTTAATTGAAAGATGTAAATTTTTACATATAAAAAAGCACGAGAGTCAAAAGTAATCATTTGATGATTTATCGATATATTTAAGAAAACATAAAAGGTACCTCCTTTGGAAGACAAAATAAAACAATGTGTCTCGACTCCTTGTAAATGTGTTTTACGGGATCATTTTGTTTCCTTTGTATAATTCAAAAGGAGTTTGAGGTAATTTGATGGGGTTGCTTGGGGTAGACGCGTCAAAGGAAAGACATCAGGGTAAAAGGGGTTAGTTAGTCCAGAAGAAGAAGGGTGATTTGGTAAGGGGTAATGAGGTAGAGAAGATTTAGACGACATTCTAGGAATCTTAATAAGTTTTATACGCCGCGTAAACTGAAGCCATACCATACCATCGTATAATAATATAATATTATATCATCATTTTGCCAGTTTTATTATATCAGTTTAAATATACATTAGATTAATTGGTTGTTTCAAATTACTGAATCAGTGTAATCGGGCGATACTTGTCCATAAATTAGACTTATTCAATTATATAGTTTTTATTATACATTCCATGCTTGGAAATTTTTAATTGTTCAAATAAATTTAATTTAATTTCTTTGATTTCAAAGTGTATCGCGATTGGTGATACGATGTGATTTGAAATTTGAAGAAAAAATAGTGGAGTATACAGATTAGAGTGTAATGACAGAAACTCATTATACAAGTACATCACAGCTAGCGACAAATACTCATTAAATTTTAAATAAAAAATATTCTTTACACTTTGGGTAAAATGTCGACTTTTTGATGAAAATAGAGAATAACTTGTTTAAAAAAACTAACCCATAAAATCTAGTTTTTATTATACTCCCTTTCTCATCGAATCAGGTTTCATGCCTACTGCACGCGTTGGGGTCATTACTAATTTGTATTGATTCCAATTTGAAAAAACCATTAAAATTTCGAAAAATTCAAAACTATACTGTAATTATTACATTCTTTAAAAATTATTGTTAGATTATTTTTATCATCGCCAGGAGTCTGTCTGTAAAGTTCAGCTCGATTGGATCACGGGAAAAGGGTTAAAAATCGATCCAAAGTTTTTCCGGCAGACAACAAACTGCAGACGCTACTCGTTAAAAGAAAGGGAGCAAAAAAGTAACCCATACAAAGTTTATACAATACTCCCTTTTTTATTTTCGGGTTTCGTGTCTACCATATGCGTCGGAATCTCCATACAACCTGTATGAAAAAACCATTAAAAATTTGAAAAATCCAAAATTATACTATAATTATTATTTTTTTAACGAAAATTTGAAAGATCTCTTTGATCATCGCCACGAGTCTGCTTGCAAAGTTTCAGATCGATTGGATCACGGGAAAAGGGTTAAAAATCGATCCAAAGTTTTTTCGACGGCAAGCAAGCAGACGCCACGAGTTAATATAAAGGGAGTAAAAATGATGAAAAGCTTCCAAAATACGTTTGTATATTTTAGAAGCTTTTCACCAGGAACAAATCAATTTTAAAATATTTGCTCTGGTTACAAAATCAATCGTAAATATGTTTCGAATTTCGTCAATTGCATGGTGACAGTTCTGTTTCAATACCCCTCAATTTTATGATTAACAACCAGTCGGTATCAACATTTGATGTTCTAACGTGTGGGTATATTTCATTATATGAATCACCATGTCAAACTACAGTAAAATGACCTGAATGCGAGCTGGAACTAATATTGTCTAGAGTAGACTGCAGAGGCTAGTCTAGCCCTGTCATTCCAAGGAATTGGCTGGCATCGCAAACAATTAAGGACTTCAGAAATGCCCTCCGACCCAGCCAGCATTAATCTCCGGGTCTACTGAACTAGGGATGCTGAAGTTCAAAGACCTTTATTCAATCAATCCACTTGATGAATTTTCTTGCGAGAAGCGAATGCGCGGAAATATAAATTGTACAGTCGTTGTGGGAAGCTTATAAACGTGTTAAGAAATAAACAAAAATGCAAATTTTGTTTAAAATAAATAAATAAACATTTATTTACTTATTAACATAAAAATTATCAACGAGTCGTTAATGACCCTAATAAATATAGTCCTAGTGTGACATTAAATTACAATATAAAAACTGGGTAGTATATACGTTATTAATAAATATGGAAGTTTGTACTTTGTATTGGAAATATGTCATTTTAATTTAAGGAAAAAAAAAGGAAATCGAATATGTTTAAAGAATAAAATATATTTTATGATCTAGCACAACATTAATGTATAACAATGTTAAAATATATGCTTATTTATGTAGATATTATGTAACACTAAGTACCAGTGTCAAAATAACTCTCTGTACGTGTAGTATATAGCTTAGTGAAAATTTATTTATGTTGCTTAGTAATATCTACGTAAATAGTTTGTACCTATTTTTGAAAGCGTTTACTTTAATTATTTGTCAAATCATAAAATATCTTAAATATAATATGTATTTCAATGTCGCACTGTATGTCATCATCAGTCGAGATATTTGAAAATAAATTAATTTATTGTATGGAGTAAGGTATTAGTTTCTTTTTAAATATACCAACGATTAATTAAACACGACCTCTTTGTTCTGAAAGAGCATTTTTCAACAAAGCTGTCCGTTTTCAGCGTCAGAAATATGTAAATTAATGTGCATAATGGCTATATACAAATGATCAATTTTTTTTGTCCTGTGTTGTATGGTTTTAAAATTATAGTTATTAATATAGAATAACTTTGTTTATTATAACTATTACAGAAGTTGAGTTTTATTATTTAACACCAACCGGTTTCAACAAAGAAAACAAAATTATAATTTATATGTAGGTATCTATATATAATTACCTCTATTTTTTTTCTTTCACATTTAAAAAAAATATTTTTTCGATTTTTTTTATCTTTAAATCAAAATTTTTAAAACTGTAAATATTTGAGTTCATAGAACTCTATCAGTAAAAGTCGGTCGAAGTTGGTCGCAGTGTCCGAACTAGACATAAATGTCATATTTGTTTCTAAAATTCCTTATTCAAGCTATTGTTGTTGTTTTTTTTTGTACTCTTATCTTTATTACTTCTAAGGATTCAAAGTTGTCCAATACCTTGTAACGTCCTTATTGTTTTCTAATAAATGATTCGAATAATCTATAAATTTTTAGTTTTAACAATATTACATACTAATTTTTTCCCCAATCTTTTGTGATATTCATAAAAAGAATTCATAATCTCAAAATTATCGCGTAAATGATCAAAATATGTTTTAAAAATACTAAAGAACATTTCAATGAGTTAATACTAAATCCCAAGTAGTCAGTTTTTTTTATCAATAACTCTTTGTGTCTTTACCTCGAAAATGTATACTGTCTGTTGAAATATTACCTGCGGAACAATAACACGGCACGCCATTAGACAGCAATTTGCACCAAGCATGATCAGGTACCTATCTCTTTTCACGCATCATTTACAAAAGGTGCTTTTGTCCTCAGTGTACATATCGTAAAAAAAACCATGGTAAACATGACCCCACACTGAGAAAATGTTCTTGTGATCCAAAATAATCAAGTTTAGTAAAAAGGACTGCGTGTTGATTTTATTCTTATTCGTGTTTGCATTCAATTTGCAATTCCTTTTGACGGTGCGCCAGGAGTTTAGTTTCTTTCTACTGTCCTTTTGTAGGACTGCAGATAGCTTTCACGAAACGATAAAGCACAGGTATAATTCCCCAAACAATAGCCCGGAGCCCGGCAGTGAAATTCGTCCCTCAGATGCTTTAAGAAGTTAGCGCCAGGTCCTTTGCTGCAGCCTGCTGCTGGTCTCTTAGGACATTAAATTATCCGTAACGGAGCTTGTGTCATTTCTCTTTTAGACTTTCTCAATTTTTGATCAAAATTTGTCAAATATATTGCAGATCTTAGCTGTAAATGAATGTTTGTAAACAGAATAAAAATTCACGATATTTTTTTCTTAGTGCGGAATCGGTGAACGTTTCAGTGTGTAAAAAGATCACTTAAGAAGCCATCTAATATGGGTCAAATGCCCTGTGGCCGCCCTATAAAAAATTCCGTACATATTTGATTTATTATCGATTAGATTGGATAACTAAAAAATATTAGAAATCAAGGAATACCTGAACACTAAAGCAAATAAAATTAATAACCGGTTTAATGTTATGAATATCGAATTGTTTGATATATTTTCCATTTCGGTCTTCTTGTTAATTACCTCCTCTATAACTGCTCAAAAATGTTTTTTTTACTAAAATAAGTAATGGATAGCTAGTATGCGCCCGTTGTGACGAAGATACAGTGGTATCGAAACCGGTAGACGTAAAGTGGTTTATACCGAGTTCTTAATTAATTAAAATTAATGATTATGCCCAATCACAAAGTTATATATAACAATAAAAATACTTCCGTACATGTTTCTCATGTAAATAGCTTCGTCACGTGTGAGACTTGTATAATTTATCTTATTTAGAAATATAAATGTTACACCGCGCAGTAACTGCCAAATCAATTAATTAATGATATCAATATTATCCACCTTGATATCCTAACGAGGGGGAAATTTAACAATTAATAATTTAAAAAAATATAATAAATTGGTGATGCAACGAATTCGAATACGAATATTCGTATTCGCCGAATATCATTACGAATATTGAGAACAAACTATTTATAACTGAACTCAACACAAATTACGGTTTGGCTGTGCACCGTGTATCCGAACACACATACGCAATTAATTGTTCGAAGAAAATTTTTTCTTCTGAAAGAAGGCTTGAACTTTATGGTGACATAATTATTAAAATAAAACACAAATCACTTTGTTTTCACCACTTTAAACAATCCTGATGAAGAGAACATTGTTCTCGAAACATGTAGATTATATAATCCAATAAAGTGGTGAAAAAACAAAGTGATTTGTGTTTTATTTTAACACCTACGCACTCTATTATCGGGTATTCCCCTAACATTAAATGAATGGATTTGTTGAGTTCTCAAGTTGACAATTGTAACTTGTTTAAAATCACAACATGAGTTATTTCATCTAGTTTCGTTGGGTTATTAATAAGCTAAGGTGCTCATTTGATGTAGTTTTTGTTTCGTAATACGTATTTTTCGTTCCATTTTATTTCCGTTGTGTGTAAAAGTTTTAACTCTTAAAAAATACTTTCAAATTAAATCTAATAACATGACCTCTCGTAAGCGTGCAAAAAGTAATATTCATTTTCAACCGCTGGGAATGTACAAACGGATAAAAAAAATCGTGAACACCTGTGAAGTTACAAATATTGTGCTTTTTGAACAAAAATTTGCCGGTGGTAAATTCTGATTATTATATCTGTTAGTAAAAAAAGAAGTGTTGCATTATTTATTACCATGTTGAATTATTCTTATTCGTATTCGCCGAATAGTAGGTTTGATATTCGTATTCGTATTCTTGAAAGTAGTATCTATTCGTTGCATCACTATAATTAATGTAAAAAGTCAAAATTACCTAATATCTGGCCGTGTTTTTAATTTTTTTTTAATTTTTGATTGTTGGCCTGTTTAAGATCGTTATCGTTTGCAAGTCACCTAGTTGAGTAAATTAGCTATGTAATAGTACTGATGTATGTACACGTAGACGATTTTTATAGAATATTGGGAAGCGAAATACTCCCGTTTGCTGATTGATGACTAATGACTCCGGCTAACGGATTTCCCTGTCAAAATCCCGCCGTAATGACGCAACACAGAAATATCCCGCGCGCCTGACGCTGAGATTGCTCCTATCGGTGATAAATACCACTACACTATTACCGTGTCGCGACGCACTACATACACGCAGGAACACATAATAATCATGCTATTCGCTAATATCAAATCGATAGTGAAAATGTGTAACCTAATTTTAATACTGCTGTTAGGGATTAATTAATTAATTAATTTAATTAAGGAAAAGTAAACAGCAAATCTTAATTTAACATACAAGAGATAAAAATAGTCAATTATGCCAATTTTAAACTTTCCACTTAAAATTAATTATTTAAGATATTGGCTAAGTGTGACATTATCACAATTTATAGTTTCATTATATATTGATAGGGGGGGGAGTGGCGGAGTGGGATGTAGGATTAGGATAAAGGAAAGAAGTGTGAGAGTATACGGGAATATAAATTATAAATTAAGTCAACTAGTTAGGGTGCGGTTGTGCAGTTAATTTTCATTTAACGTCCCGAATAGTCGAGTTAAAAATGTCTATGTGGTTGTAATTTACGTTAAATGAATTTGTGGATCTATAGATGAATGAGTTTTGTTTAGAGTTGGTCTTGCAAAGAGGGAGATGAAAAGTAGGTGACTCCTGCTGTTACGATTTGGGATATGGAACGACAGACGTTGAAGGAGATCTGGAGTATCAACTAAATTGTGTGCGATTTTAAATAACATTATAGAGTCCGCTAAGTTTCTACATAATAATGATTTTTATTTTACAAAGATAACTTATACGATAATACTCAACGTTATCTACAAGAAATCGGTTACTTTCAAATGAAATTAATTATAATATTATACATTTTATATGCGTAATCCACATTTATTTATATAAATAACATATAATAAATATGTAACGGTCATAATAAATTTGTTAAGAATTAATACTTATAATGAAACACAATGAAGTAGTAAAATGAGATGAAGAAATTATTTAATAATCACTTTTCCCAATATACTGTAACGAGATAGCAAAGCTACTGAATACTGACAACAATACGATAACGTCACGCAAACAGGGTCAGTCATCCGTAACCGCAAATTCTCGAATAATATACAAGCAACGCAGGGTTAGTCATGCGTGACCGATTTCTCTCTCTCTCGAAGTATCTATGACATTCCATTACAATAGTAAAACATTACATTGGAAAAATCTAGAACGTTCTATAGGATTTTCGCCAAATCCATAATAAATATGAATTTATCTATAAAAGGCGTCACGCAACGGGGGTCAGGGAATTCAGTTAATTACGATAACAGGGCGACATCTTCGCAATAAAACCAGTGTGACCAGTGTGGTGACGGTGATATTACAACACGTGATACTACCAACAGGCGAGCCCAGTGCGACCAGCAGCGATACCAGCGCAAGCGGAATAAAGGGATACCAGGGCGAGTAGTTTCTATGATCGAACATTGAACGGAATTTACAAGAAGTGATCTAAGCGATAGAAGTGGCGTTAACTAATGCAAATTAAGGAACAGTTCAATAATAAGTGTGTGAAGCATTCTGGAGACATTCGGTGATTATTAAATTAAGAACTGAACTACATTTAACTCGTGTCCAGTGACTTTCTTTAGTAATAAATTAAACTAAATTAATTTGCAGTATTTTCATTTGCCTCCCAAAGCCACGTCCCCTGAAAATATATAATTTTATGTCTAATTAATTGTTCTTATTATATTTGTAATTGTAATGACTAGGTGATGATAAAATGAAATGAAATTATATTATAATGTTCTATGTAAAATCAATTATGTTTTGAGAAATGGTGTAATTCATAAAAAATAGTTTTAAGACATGATATAAATAATGATATAAACGCGTAAATTTAAGTAAATTATTGGATTCATTTATTTATAACAAGACACGTTAAACCCGAATTGCTATTAAAAATATAACGTAAAACACCCACTAAGCCTTTCACCAGAATATCTCGGAGATAATTTTCAATCAGATGCGGACTTAACCGAACTTTGAAGTCGCACGTTTCACGCCTGGAGTATGTACAGACCCATGACCTTACCAAGTGCCGTGAAATATTTGACCAGTTATGTCTTTACAAACTAAATAACAACTTTTGAATACATTGCCATTCATCTAAATAAACTTTATCTGTCCAATAAGATCATTAGGGATTGAGAATTATTTAGATTAGGGAATTAGAAACAAAAGCAGGACTCGTACAGGTTCACGATAATAATGTAAATACAGTTTAATCTCATCTTCTTTCTAGTTTTTTCTTTATAGTTTTTTCCTAATATTTTTTACAGAAGTACAAATGTCATCTTTTGAATCTAAATAATATGTTTAATTTTTCAATTTTAATTTCCAATCTTCAAGATTTCTAACACTATTAATTTATTGTAACATTTACTTTATTTGTGAAATCCTGATAAAATGATGTTTTCTTACAAATTATGACTAATGATTATTAATTTATTGTTTTAAAGGTGCGTCATCTGTAGGTACATAGGTACATATATATTTATTAAAACGCCTGCCTCGGATAGGAGGAGATCCACGGTTCGAATCGGGTAGCAGCCAAATATTTTTTTCGTTCATAACTTAATATGTGAAATGAGTACAATATAAACCTTAAATTTTTAATTTATAGTCTATATGGAGAGATTCTGATTTTGTAGCCTTTAACCACTTTATAAAATAACAGAGTTTATGCACTTCTCAAGTATGCAACAGAAGTTGCATCCAGCCCTAAGTTTCGGCAGAGAGCTAAGTAGCGGTGGCCGGCGACTAAGACCTACATAATTTGATGGTTATTTGGTCGAACGTGTCCATTAACTTCGACGTCATGTGCAAGATGCAGGAGGTGGTGGTGGTACTTAAAGTTGGATAAGATTACATCATTATTGCTAACAGATCATTCAAACTATTCTAGAAGATATTTAGTAAATACTTTGAATTTAAAGGACAATATATTTTAGAAATCTATTAAAATCAATACATCATATCAATATATCAAAATAATTTAAGGCGGCACATTCAAGGCAAATTCATATTTTCGCGTTTTTTTTTACGAAAATACTAAACTAAAATTTTTAGGATAATAACTTAGATAAAACCTTTGTTTTAATATAAAAAAGCAACATTGTTTACAATAATTACGAAAACATAGGCATTTACTGATAGGCTACTGCCATAAAACTTCGTTATCAGTTTCTTAGAAACCACCCTTAAGATATATTATGTACACAAAATATAATTTCTAGCGAAAATTATGGAGATAAAACTATTCTGAAAAAAAAATTCAATATTAATAAAGTTATAATTCTTTAAATTTTTAAGACAACAGTACCTACTGTAAAATTATTTTATTGATTAAAAATCTACCATGATATGAACTCCAGTTCGCCGTAAATCAATATTCAATAAAAATCGCCTGAAATTCAATAAAATTTAAGAAAAAATAAATTTAATCACAAAAAATCATAACGAATATTTTTATGATTTTATGATGAATATTCCCAACTTTGCAGCTCTCATAAGATCCAGGGTGGCAGGAATGAGGGAAAGGATATACAGCTCCGGAAATATCCTTATCCTGGAAGCCCGCCTTACTCCAGCATCCAGCATCGATGCACACTGGAGAAAGATACTGGCCCCGCATAATTGACTTGCCATCGCTCGCTAAAGCCGCTAATATACGATATTTTACGATATATTTATTTTAATACTTTTAATACTTATAATACTTCTCCTCTATTTTATATGATTTTATTATTTCTCTTTTATTTTATATAATATTTTTAATGTGTGTACCTACTTTTATATGGAATGTGTGGGATTGCACAAACCTCCCCGCATTCTGGAATAAAGTTATATTTATTTATTATTTATTTATTTATGATATTCGCAAATTTTATTTTGTAATTCTTAAAATTATACTACGATAATAATTACAACAAGTAACACGAAAACATATAATACTTGTATAATATGAAATAGTAATACTTCTTCACGACATAATTTCATTTCAAACCACGCACGGAATACATGTCATTTAATATAATTTAAAAAAATAATAAATAATTTATGTTACCACAAAATAAATTTGCTACATTTGAAGAAGAAGTTAAAAAAATAAACTTAAATATCATGTCATGCAAAAAACTAACTAGGAGATCTCAAGAGTTGAGGATCTACTTTCTCAATATGTGAACGTATTAGTGTTTTATCAAGCACGAACTTTTAGTATTTATTTTACTTATCAGATATTTCGCAAAATAATAATTAAAGTTGGATTATATATGTGGATTATATACTAATGCAAATATTTTAACTATATTTACTCATCCACGAAATAAATTGAGATATAAAATATTGGCAACCAAGCATTTTTCGTGAACTAAGTTTTCTGGAATTAAGTAAGGTTTGATTCAATTTTACGAAGGAATGGATTCGCCTAGATATCTAATATAGCGAACATTGTTAAGATGTTGTATGCACATAAGAAATAGTAAGTGCTGGCTTAAGTGATAACTTTACACAAACTAATGTTCACCAATTCCACCCGTGATTAACCACCATATCGATAGCTCGTAAGCTCCATAATGACTTCCATACCTACTTTCCCATATAAATAGCTTCGTATCTGTAAAAGACATCTACAATATATCTTAAATAATGATGATCCCTTGGGAAAAAATCCATGTCATATTCTTGAAAATTTCGAGACTCGGAATATTCCGAATGTATAAAATAATAGGTTTATACATAGAGTTAAAAATTTAAATTAATTTTATGCGTATTCTGGTTTAGATATTAGGTAATAATTAATTGGTTCATAGGAATAACAAATTTTGACCATGGATGGAGATAGCAAAGTCATACATGGAACGAGGTTTAAAAAATAACATTTGTACAACTTCGAAAAAAAATTGACAGATGGGATCGTGAATTATGGGTAGAATTGTGAACGTTACATTGTATAAAATGATCACATAAGCTAGCCATACGATAGTCGTAATCTCTATAAACACCCAAAGACTTCAATACCTACTTTCCCATATAAATAGTATTGTGAGAGATATCTGTAATAAATCTTGATTAAATATTAATTTTTAAATACAGATATTGCTGTGTTTGTTAACCAAATGGTGGACATGGGTTAAAATTTTCTATCTAGTTTTGCTATTTACGTAAATGGATATTAATTATCGTCTTTGTTATGATGTTTCAGTCTAAAATCGACATCGACATACTTTAGTATGAAGCAGTAGTTAGTTCATTGGTTGAAGTGAATATAGCTGCCTTTACTTTTTACAATAGCATATCGTCTACACTAGAGGTAAAACTCACTAAATGAAATTAGAGTAGTTTTGAGATTATTTGGAAACATTTTGGAAAGGATACAGCTATATTTTCTATAATCTGTTCTATTCTGAAAATGGCAATATTGAGATGTCAGATCTTTATCCCAATCTTGACAGGTATGTATAACATTGTATTACCGCCTATTTCGATGATTTAAGTTTGACATATTTTAAGTTAATAAATTCAATCAATCAGAAAGCTCTAACGCGTAAACAAATGTTAACTTATTTACAGTTACGAATAAAGACCTTTCTAATTAAGAATGTTCTTAGGTTTTCACCGCCACTCAGAATCTTCCGGTTTGTGTCTTCTGGGGTACAATGCCGTGTTATTACGACCTTTCTGGCCGAAGCTTCGGATCCCATTGCAGGGTCCATCATCAGGGCTGATGTGTTCAAATCAGCCAACACACCAGCCAGAAAGGTCGTAATAACACGGGATAATACCCCACAAGACACAAACCAGAAGCTTTCTAATTGATTGAATTCATTAATTTCAAACCTGTCAAACATAAAACGTCAAAAAAACGGCGTCACAATGGTATACAATAACTGTCAAGATACAGGAAATAGCAATATTGCTTAGTTCAGAATACGAATGAATATCTCAGTACATTCTATATTAGTAATCTTCGGTGACTGCAATCAAAATAATTTAATTTTTTTTGATATCGCTGCCTTTGCTTTTACATCCGTCATCTTTAACCGGTGGTCACATTAATAAGCTTCCCTGAAGCCGCGACATCCAATCACTCGCCGTTTGGCTGACCTCTTGCGTGTTCGTATCTCTATTTAAAAAATAAAATAAATATTGAAAAGAAAATTCTTACTATATTCAAAGTTAGTCTTATTTTCATAGCACAGGCTTTTGGCTTAGTTTGAGAATAGTATGAATATTTCTCTTACTAAAAAAATTAATTTGATGAAAAAAATTGTGTCCAGATTATAGAATAGCGCCGTTTTTTTGCTTTTCATACCTCATTATTATCTTACACCGCAATATTTCGTATGCCGTACGACAGCGTTTGTGATGGACATTGTTACAAAGAGAATTAAACATTTTGATAATGTTAATAACGAATTCTTCAGTGTTCGTCTAGCGTCGCTTTGCGGATTACCTTCGTTAACCTTCGTTAACCTTCCTTCGGGTCAATTTTGACCCATTTTGGGATGAATGAGCAATTTTCTCGAAAATTAACGGTTTTTAAATATTGCTATTTTATGATTAGAGATCTTTTTCTCATTAGTAATTGCAAAAAAAAAACGTGAACACGAAACTCCTTCACCTTCGCTCAAAACGAAAAAAAATACTACAGGTTCTGCTAAAAAGGCCCCCAAAAGAAGTCGTTGTCAGATATGTGCAAAAACTGACAAAAAAACACCTATGATCTGTTTGATGTGTAAAAAAATTGTACGTAAACAACATTCTAATAAAATGGTTTTATGCACGTGTAATAAGGATTAATTTTTTTTCTAATTATTGTCTTTCTAATTGATTGCGTTTACGTAGTAAATATTTCAATTTGATATTATATTTTATATAACGACGGTTATAAATACATAAGATAGACGTAATTAAAAATAAAAAGGCAAAACTAAGAAGTTTTGATCCATTTTTCCCTATAATTATACTACTCGGTCAAATCTGACCCGAGGGACGGTACCGTTAGTACTTTTGGAGCCCCTATGAAGGTTAAACAATCCGCGCGAGGTTGGCACCGGGGAGCAGTTAGGCGGAGCGGTGTCGCTCCATCAAGATGGACCGCGACCGGCACGAGCGGCCACTTTCATTCGCGGGTCAGCGCTTAATCTCTGTATCTGTGCACTTGTACCGCCGCTCGGAAGGAAAGGGTTCGTTCCGGGAGATCGATAGGTCCAGTCTGCGGTCGTGCATCCAGCCGCGGGTTGCGCGTAACGTATACTGGTCTAAATTACATTTTTACCGTCTGTACAAAACGGTCCAGTTTTATTATATTGAAAAATCACTGGACACAATAATAACTAACGACGACCCTCGCGTGTTACTCGGGCCGCGCGCCGAATGCGTGTTTGTGCGCATTTGTTATTAACATTATCAAAATGTTTAATTCTCTTTTAACAATGTCCAATACAAACGCTATCGTGTGGCATATGAAATATTGCGGTATAAAATAATAATGAGGTATAAAAAGCAAAAAAACGACATTATTCTATAATCTGGACACAATTTTTTTCATTAAATTAATTTTTTTATTAAGATAAATATTCATACTATTCTCAAACTAAGCCAAAACCCTGTGCTATGAGAATAGGACTAACTTTGAAAATAGTAAGAACTTTTTTTTTCAATGTCTATTTTCATTGTTTTTTTTTATTTTTAAAATAGAGATGCGAACACGGAATACGTGTCACATCAATATTATTACTATTTTCAAACTAAGCTAAACGCTTGCGCTATGAAAATAGAACTCACTTTATGGTCTGGAGTGAGGTTCGATCCCGCGAACTTTGGATTACGAGGCGAGAGTCCTAACCACAAGACCAACAAGCTATTATATTTTTATTAGAAATATAATAGGATATAGAGTAGAGAATGAGAGATCTAGAGTATATAATAGAGATATATAGATATAGATAGAGATATTTATTTATATCTATATATTAATTACTCCAACCAATGTCGTTTCTGCATTTGGATAATTTATGTTGCCAGTTAAAAAAAAAACATTTTAGAGTACATTAAAAAGATTGAAAAATATAGGAATACGAACAAACTGATATCAAAAAACATCCAAATCCAAATTATCGAAAATTAAAATATAGCAATTTATAGATTTTTTTAAATATTTTCGTGGAATCCGTGTATTTAAAACAGCCAACGTAATTGCAGTC